>JAGDQP010027494.1:390-24946 GCA_022664845.1 Lepisma saccharinum
TGTCGACAAAATGATTGTCGACGAAATGAATGCGACCGTTGATATGCACTTCTATTTTTTTAAACGCTATGAAAAATTTACAGGTATCTTATAAATATTTGGAGAAGGTAGTAGTTTACCAATATCTACTTTCGCAAAATAATATTGGAAAAGATTATGCATAACGTTTACTTTTAATTATGTTTCTGTCCTTGACTTTCTCACAAAATTCAACTGAATCTGAAGACTTTTGGATTTGCAAAATCATTCTTATGTGTTCGAAAGTGATAAAACGAACTCAACAATGCCCAATATCTCAATTTAATTTTTTTTGCAGAAGAAATCGTTTAGAAATGGGCATCTGATTTGTACTTATGTAGTAATATTTCAGGTACGCTGTGCGCGGACGTCTAAAAATATATAATTTATACTTTTCGTAATAATATGCCAGACTCGTTACGCATTACTAAATCTTATAAAATTTGCCAATTTACTTTCAAGAGCTCCGGGTTAATCAGGAGTGCAATCATAATTTCTAAAAGATCACCCTTTTTGGAGGTAAAAACTCATGGAAGAAATGATATGACCTTTTGCACCTTAAAAGTCAGAGGGTAATTCCCATTTCCACCCCATTCCTCTAATGAGTCTAAGCCATCACTCTTACACACCAGCTCCCACTCCACCTTATTTCCATACGTCGATACTACTGTTAGCAAGTCCTACATTTCTCCGCTATCTTTCATTTACGAAAGGTGCGGATTTTATACGCATCATCGCCAAGTATTTACGCGTGCAACGCATTTTGTTACGTTTTCTGAAGTTTTAAGTAGAAGGTGGCAGCCAGTGTTTCTTTCGTGGGTACAAAATCAAGTCGTGGGGCATCACGAAAATTTTAAATAATGCATATTGACTCCTAAGTGCTAACATATAAAAAAAATACTAATGTTACTTAAGAACGTCATACTTCCTTAGTTAACCTCAAAATAGCATGAACAATATCTATAGATTGTACTTTTATATGCATATTTCAGTATACGTTTGTGTAATATAAGTGCTAACACTAATTCTTTCGGGGGTGCGGTAGAAAATCTCCGGGGCGGCAAAGGCTCCCCGAAAGTATGAGTGGAAGAAACAGTGGTTGTAGTTAGTGGCAGCTAAATGTTGGATGCTTTGAAAGTATTCTAAACTTTCTATTAACGAAAAGTCAGAGTTTGATTCGCTTAGTTTTTTGGTGTATATATATATATATATATATATATATATATATATATATATGTGTGTGTGTGCGTGTGTGTGTGTGTTTGCGTGTGTGTGTGTCTCCATGAATTTGGGAAATATGGTTTCTCGATATACATATATTACAAAAGCGTTACGACAGAGCTCTCAACCACATTAAAAATATGACTGCACTGTAGTCGAACTAGAACTGTAGGCAAATTTGAGCGGACATGCATAAATGATTGTGTTTCAGAATTACAAACAAAGTAATTTACACGTGAAGTATCTATTGGATATTTTGCTATTCAACATAAGATGGTTTTCGAGCTTGTTTTTGATTTTTTTTTTTTTACCAGTGTTTTCGATATCGTTCCATTGTTGAGTATCGGGGCCTCCTCGACATCTGGGGCCCCACTTGAACTGCTACTGGCCCTAATGCAAAGAAAACAGCACACAAGTGTTTTATAATAAAATAAACAGTTTGTTTAAAAGTTATCTTGAGTTACAAAGCTTGTTCCAATGTTTCCCAGGATAATTTAAAAACGAAAGTACATTTTAAAGTACTGGTAAATGGGCACAGAAGAAAAGTTTTGTTAAAGTGTGCTAAAATTTAGGCTTAGAAAACACATTAATGAATACACGTGACGTATGACCTTGAGGACGTATGACCGTGACGTATGACCGTGACGTATGACGTATCCTCTTTCATCGTTTTATGCGCTCATTCAACATCTTTAAGTAGACTGTATCAATTCGTAATAAGTATATAATAAGGTATTATTGTCTTTAACACATTAATTTACCGTGAAATATCATTTTCCAGAAACTGTGTATTTGTTTCTTTCCTAACGTAAATGTTAATTGCATATTTATTATTATCATGTTTAGGTTTACATTGAAGTTCTTCGCTTAGAATTAATTTCTTCGAAAATGATACTGCCTTTGTTGAAATTATTCATAAACCTAGCATTTTAGTGCCTGGCGCTGCGCTGCAAGGGGTCATGTTTATAGATCATTTGCACACTCTTTCCGAGATTGGACTGGGCATTCCAGATATATTCAGAAACAGATTTGACATTTCTCTATCAAGATCGCAGAATAGTTAAGGTAAAGAACTATTTAAATATACCAAATCTTTTTTTTTTTTTTTTTAAGTTAGGTCCCTTGTTCAATTTTAAGTGGTCTTGGGTCCCTTTACAAACCTTGGGCTGTCGCCCCGGACCACTTTTACCCGTTTTACTCTTGTCTTAAAGTATAGAATACAGTTTGGAAAAGAATGATGCAAATATCACAAGTATTATATGGGGACTCTATTAAGATTAATGGGGCCCTCACACCTAACAGGGCTCCGGACAGCTTTGTTCTAATTAAGGTTTTCTTTCGCCACAACATGTGCAACAAATTAAGAAAAAAGTATTCAAATATCTAAATTCTTATATTCGGCCCCATGTTAAAATAATGGGCCCCAGAGGACTACTGGGGCCCGTCCAGATATGAAGCACAATCATAAATGTATCCCGGTCATTAATTTCCTAAAGTTTAGTCCATCTGGTCCAAATACTGCAGAAGCAGAATCCCAACATCCATACATACACCCTACATGCGCAGAAAATATGGAGTTTACTATGACCTGACAGTAGTTCTTCGCTCAAAATTCATTTTTTATCTATTAAATTGTTAATCTTACTAATTTTAGTAATTTTGAGTGCCAAATCATGAGCTTCGGATTTTTGTCGTAAGAAAATTTGACAGCAGATTAATCTGCATGATGTATTAGGTTGATAGAAGTTTAGTAGCGATTCGTAGTTTTTATAAAGCGAAGTAACTGTACCCCATAATACGCCAACGAAGTCCCTCGTAAAGAACTTTACTTTGTAGGGGCCAATCTACTAACTTCTGACTTCGGATCGTTACGATTATCCGTCACGTTCTAGTTAAAATCCACAATTACGAACGTCCATGCCCCAGCCGGGGTTTGAACCCGCGACCCTCGAGTTACTGGCTTAGCGCCCTAACCCACACGGCTGTCAGTTCGGCATATGTAGCCCTTCGTCCCCCATGTGCAGTATGGTGGAGTGAAATAAGACGAACAAAATTCTACCATTTAAGGAAGGCAAATACTGCCTATTGGTTAGATAAATATTTTTGCAAAATTTTCTTTCTTTCCGATTCATCTTCAGGTGGAGCAGCACTCATCTTATTCCGGAAAAGATCCTTAATTGGATACATAAATACATGCGTTTTTGCCTTTTTTTGGCTAATGCCAATATTCAGAACGACTGCCTATTTTTCAAAAACTTGTTCTGAGACATTTCATGCTTTTAAAAATATTATCTTCAGGTTTCTTGGAAACACCACATTTCGAAACATAATTTAATTGTTTGAAATTGTGCCATTGATCATGAAAATTGATATGACTTCTTCTAAACTTGTCTGTCGCGTTTTCACCAGAAACACTGGCTGAGGTTTCAGTTGCAAGATTTAGATGTCACTCAACTCTTTGAATGCGACAGGAAATGTTGACAATTTCTGTTAGAGATCAAGTTTTTACGTCCTTTGAAGTTTGTCATAATCTAAGTAGCTAGATGAAATAATCTTTTGATCAATTAATTAAATCAAAGTATTAAATTAAATGGCGCTCTTCGAAAACTTCCGTACAGTTTACGTTTCTACTTGTCATTCAATAAAAAGACCCTTTCTCATAGTGATTGCCTTTGCTGTACTATTGCTATTACAACGTGCACATTGGCAGGCATGTGCCTAGAAATTTGTTTTGGGGGAGTGGTCCAGAATTATTAGTAAAAGAGAGATCCCCAAATTTTAAACATTTCATATTTTTCGAATTGAAAGTTTGTCGATTCGAATCCACTGACACTTTATAGAAAACTATGATGTGCATGGTAAAAGAAAAGAATATGTGAAATCTTTGGTGGCATAGGCGCCAGTGATTGAAATAACGCTGTCGCCGTTAAATTAACACATGCAATCGCCGTTTCCTTGTCTGTCCATTATCACCAGCAAACATGACAGTACTTTCCAAATGTTTCGTTTTATTATACCATATAATAATATTGTGTGCGAGATGATAACGTCACGGCCTTCCGGTCCGTCATGAGTAGGTACGCGGGTTTCAATCCTGCAGCTCAGTGGTAGGGCATTGGCTTAGCAGTCGGGAGGACATAGGTTCAATCGTAGTTACCGACAGTCGTGACTGAGTTTTTCACGGGGTTTTCTGACACCAGAACAAAGCCGGATGGTACCTTCAACTTATACCCTGGCTGACACCTTCCCTCATCTTTTCTCCTTCCCTATCCCGGCGCGAGTCGTAGATGTCTGAACAAACAGAATATTCGAATTTGTAGCCCGCGATCGAAGTTTCCCACGGTCTCCCTCAGATCCACCAAGGGTATGGCGCGATGTTATGCAGTGTTCGATTTGTAGCACAGGATTTCTGGTTGGGATTTCCTCCTCTCTGCAAAATCCTCTCTGTTTACAGATATACGGTATACCTCTAGCCTGAGATATAGACGATTCCAAAATACCTTATAATACATATCTGGTGTAGTAAAAAGTAATCCATTATTTTGCCAATAGATGGCTTCAGTGATCTGTAGCTCGCGTTGTATAAGTCCGATCGGGTTCAACGAGATGGTGTTCAAACGATGAGATTGCGTACTACAAACAATGTTCAGATAGTTGTGATGAGTTGACTCAGTGTTGTGTGAGCGCGTGTCAAAATGGACACTAGCAAAGAGAAAATACGCTATATTTTACAGTTTTTCTTCGATAAAGGCGAAAACGCAAACCAGGCGGCTGCAAATGTGAATAGTGTTTATGGTCCTGATACTGTAACAGCCAATCACGCGCAATTTTGGTTTCGTCGATTCCGTTCCGGTTATTTTGACGTCAAAGATGTACCACGCACTGGAAGGCTAAGTGTCGAAACTGTCGATAAAATCATGGACATTGTCGCGTCCAACCGTCATGTAAGCACTGTTTCGATTGCCCAAGAGCTAAACATTGCACAAAAAACCGTGTGGAACCATTTGCATAAGGCTGGATACAAAAAGAAGCTTGATGTATGGGTACCACACGAGTTAACGCAAAAAAACCTCATGGACCGAATTTCCATCTGCGAATCGCTGCTGAATCGCAACAAAAGCGACCCATTTCTGAAGCGGCTGGTGACTGGTGATGAAAAGTGGATCACTCACGACAACGTCACGCGAAAACGGTCTTGGTCGGAGCGCGTTGCGCTGGCGCAAACGGTGCCCAAGCCAGGATTGACGGCCAGGAAGGTTTTGCTGTGTGTTTGGTGGGATTGGCAGGGAATTATCTACTATGAGCTGCTCCCCTACGGCCAAACCCTTAACTCGGAACTATACTGTCAACAATTGGACCGTCTGAAGGCAGCAATCGCCCAGAAGCGCCCAGCTTTGGCCAATAGGAGAGGCATTGTGTTCCACCAGGACAACGCCAGGCCACACACATCGATAGTGACTCGCCAGAAGCTCCGGGAGCTTGGTTGGGAGGTTCTTATGCATCCACCTTATAGTCCGGACCTGGCACCGAGTGATTACCATCTGTTCCTGTCCATGGCGAACACGTTTGCTGGTGAAAAATTCGCTTCAAGAGAGGCTTGTGAAAATCGACTGTCTCAATTTTTTGCCAATAGGGACAAGGGCTTCTATGAGAGAGGCATCATGATAGTACATTCCAAATGGCAACACATTATCGAACAAAACGGCGCATATGTGACCTAAATCGGATCATTCTAACTATGGTAAGTCAAGCCTTCAATGTCATGCAAAAATAATGGATTACTTTTTACTACACCTTATCTCACTAATTCTTATCCTCTTTGGGTTTTGTACAAATCGAATACTGAGGTTATGGAAAGTTAGGCTCTGGCTGATATTTTCCTTGTCTCCTAACTCATCCCCACCTGAGCAAAAGATGGCAAAAGCTCATAAATAAATTTAATCCGAAGCAATTAATACAGAGAACATATTGTCTTTATTGTGTTCATTTTAGCAAACAGATTGTTTGAAAAGGGTGTCATACGAAATGGGGTAGACAAAGCTTTGTTGGCCGAATATGTACAGATGCGTAATCAATACAAACAGACATGCAGAAGCAGCAAGAAAAAATGGACCGAAATGTGGTTTCAGAACTTACAAGCGGCCTTAAACGAAAGCGACCACAGGGAAATATGGCGAATGATCCTAGGAACTAACTATCAGGGATTACCTAAACAGAATATTTCCACACAGGTATGGGAGGGTTACTTTAGCAAAATTCTTGGTAGTATAGATACATGGGAAGCAACACTATCAATACCTACCCTACTGGCATAGAATGACCCCATTCTAGACAGTGAAATATCAATAGCGGAGACGAAGATAGCTATCAAATCTATGAAAAATAACAAGTCAGAAGGGAATGGCAAAGTAATAGCAGAGTTTCTAAAACATAATGAAAACTTAATGCACACATTAACTAGAATGTATAACAAACTGTTTCATGGAGCATATGTGCCCGCTTCAAGAGGAAATTACATCATTGTACTACTATATAAAAAGAAAGGTAATGCTCAAGATCCAAACAACTACCCGGAAATTCGTTCCAGGTCATAATTCCAAAGCAAAATGTCCAAAGGAAAAAAATACCCAAAACAAAAATGTCCAAATTAAAAAAATGTCCGAAACAAAAATGTCCAAAGTAAAAAATGTCCGAAACAAAAATGTCCAAAGTTGAAAATGTCTTAAACAAAAATGTCTAAAGTAGAAAATGTCCAAAACAGGAATGTACAAAGTAAAAAATGTCCAAAATAAAAAATGTCCAAAGTAAAAAATGTCCAAAAGAAAAATGTACAAAGTAAAAAATGTCCAAAGTTAAAATATCTAAAACAGAAACGTCCAAATTGAAAAATATCCAAAACAAAAATGTTCGCAAACGTGCAGTTCGAAATCGCCAAACGTGTGAAGTGTATTAACTTTTTAACCGGTACTTGGAACTGGAATAAAGTAAGAAGTAATATCTATTTACACATATAATTGTTCGTATCGTGATGATGTAATGGATAGCATAATCGACAGGAAACTGGAAGATCCTTTTTCGAGTTTCTTGAGGAAAAAGGAATAACAGAGATTAGGTTAGTTCGAATCGACAGTTAGGTTTCTTAAAGAACACCCGCGCATACTAAAGAAATGTCGTTATGCTAGTCAATTACGAAGAAATCGAGTATAGATTATTAAATTTTGCTGTAGATGTTGTATTGTTTGAACATCATATCTTTATCACGATATGTATACTCAGTAAAATTACTTATCTAGTTCAGACATATTGTGTTCTTGTACATGATACTAATGTGGCAAAAACTACATATTCGAATTTAAGAAATCCTTAACAATTAGTACATTAAAACCACGTTTATCCTGAATGATTTTCGAAACAATCTGTATTGATTTGGGTCAGTTTCAAAATATCTGTACATCGTTTACAAGTGAGCGCATCGAATTCATTCTCGGCAGCATTGATGTGAACTGGTGTACTGTATTTGCTTTCAATTTATTAAAGTACTTTTTTTCAATTGTAAAAATAAACCATTTTGTTACAGTATTTATGTATGTGCAAGAGTTTATAACATGAAACAATATTACATTTGATTTTTCCTGAATTTTGCTTATGCGGAACGGGTCCGTTCCCCTCAAGTCCAGGTGAACGAAGTTTTAGTTTATGGTGAAGAAATTAATGAATATGGTGAATGCATGAATGTGAGACGTAATGCATAATTTTTCATATAGTAGATACGGAAACACTCACTAATTTTGTGTCAACATAATGCGCATACTTCTCCCATTCCATTATATCTCCTTCTATCTCTTTTAGTGTTTTTATGAGGAGTCTTTGAGGCCTCGCCACCAACTGTGACGTGTA
The DNA here is from genome assembly GCA_022664845.1 of Lepisma saccharinum. Lineage (NCBI taxonomy): Eukaryota > Metazoa > Arthropoda > Insecta > Zygentoma > Lepismatidae > Lepisma > Lepisma saccharinum. Next base: position 8,527 of record JAGDQP010027494.1, read on the forward strand.
GCTCCCGCTAGAGGGTTACGATCTCTTCCTTTCACCCCCTCTGGCGATTTAAAATCCGTCCCCCCGCAGATAATTTTTCCTGAAAGAAACACTGACTGCATAATTTCAATCATAGTACACAGTAAAAAATAACTATGTTAATTCAACACAATGCGGTGTCCCAACGCGACTACCACTTTTTGTGTTAATTCAACACAACGCACGGCGTTGATTTTTCTACTGAAAAAAAAATACGGCTGCAGCGAGATTTGAACATGGGCTGCCCAGTTAGAAGTCGCGCGCCTTACCAACTTCGCTAAACCATCAGGCGAAAAGAGCACTAGATTGAAACAGTAGAGAGGATAAAAGAATGTTGCTGAATCCCAAACACAAACAAAATTACTCTCACGACTTATGCCATGATTTAATTACTTTTCCATTGGTCAATTAGGATCACAATCCCCATTTATTGAGAATGTGTTTCAGTTCTTTGAAAGCAAGCGCAGCATTTAACATGTTATTGCTATAAGAAAGCAGTAATGCTGCTCAAGTGTTTGGCTGTCACCATCTTGCTTGCTCTCATAGAAATAGAGTACTCTCAATGAATGGGAATTCTGGTTCCTAATTGACAAATAGGAAGTGATTAAACCATGGGATAAGTCGTGCAAGTAACTTAATTTATTTGGGGGGTTCAGCAACGTATATTTGATCCCCTACACTGTTTAAATCTATAGTGTAGTCGTTTAATTCGAATGTTGTTCATTAAATATCGTTTGTATCTAGTACCTTTTCTGCCTGACGATTTAGTTTAGTCGGTAAGACGTTCGACTTCTAATTGAACAACCCGTGTTCTAAACTCGCTGCAGCCGTATTTTTTTTCTCCCAATACCGAAATCAACACCATGTGTTATATTTATTTAACACACAAAAAGTGGTAGTCACGCTGGGACACCGCATTGTGTTGAATTAACAGAGCTATTTTTTGCAGTGTAATGGGACTTCCGGTAAACCAGTATACACTTCCATCGACATACACTAAGTTTTGTATACGTCTGCATTAGGTACTAGGAGATAATAGAGGTGCTTCGTGTGCTGCAGTTGTCAATATTGCCAACAAATTTCATACTTTTAAAATACTCATAATTAATCTCACACTGTTGCCCAAATTTATATTTATCTACCGGAATAAGTCATAGAGATACTCCGAGCTCCGCAGGTGCCGCTGTTGTCTGCGTTTCCAACCAATTTAAAAAATATGATATTTCAAATTGCTTCCATACCATTGCACCGAACTTGTCTAGCTAGTAGAACAGGTCATATAAGTACCTTACGACTGGATACTGACACACTGAAAATGAGGGCACATTACTGGAACCGAAATAATCTTTAACCTGGCCCAGTACGTTAGCTCTAGTGCATTTGTGCTGTGCATACGTTTGCAGCTATATCGGATTCAAGATGGCATTATTATCATCACCTCGTATGTTATCCTAACCTTCTCTTCTCGTATCTGTTTATCAATTTGTTAGTTTACGGCAAATATTTCAAAAAAGAACGAAGATATAAAAGGATCTTGATTCAACAATATCTCTGCCGGAAGAAACTGAAAATACATGAAAAACATTCAAGTACATGGATCGGAGTCGAAATATATTGATTTAGTAGAAATTGTGCAATAAACACTGACGATACAGGGAAGGGTCTATTTTTTCAAGATGATGACCAAAAGTATTGGAAATAAATAAAAAACATTGAGGTACATTGCTTTAAGTCGAGATATGTTGGTTTGGTTGAAATATTCCCATAAACGCCGAAGATGTAGGAAAAAGTCAATTTTTCGAGATGGCGGCCAGTGGTACAGAAAATACATGAATACCATGGATTTAAGCTAGTCTGAGTCGAAATGTGCAGGTTTGGTCTAAATATTCCCAAAGATACCGAAGATATAGGAAAAATTCATTTCTCAAGATGGCGTGCAAAAGTAGCTCCAATTCATGGAACCCCTGAAGTACAATCGTGCGGGTAGAAAAAACATGACACACGACGTTCTGAGTCGAAATACGTTTGTTTGTGTGAAATATGCCTTCTGTATGAATCTTAGTCGCCAATATGGGATTCAAGATAGCGACATATTTTTTATAATTTAAAGTGTTTCTCGTAACCTAATCTTTATAATTTACCTTCACGCCAAATTTCGCTTCACTAGCTCTAGCGGTTATCGTAATCAGACTCTCCGTTGGACAGGGCCCCCTTGGTACAGATCTTCCCCCATAATCCTCCGGGAAGCTGCATCCTCATAGGGAAGGTTTGCCCCATTTATTGTAACCCAATCTAGGTCATACCCCTTCATATAAAATTTTGTTTCTCTATCTTCAGCGATTTGGAAAATTGACTTTGGGTGGCCATTTTGGATTAAAGATGACGAGTTTTTAAACGATTTCTTATATTATCGTGACCTATGTGTGATGGTACACCTTTATACAAAAATTTCATTTCCCTAGCTCGAACGATGTGGACAATGGCTTCTGGGCGGCCATTTTAAATATGAGATGACGACTTTTCAAAATGCAATATTTTCCTAAACTACTCGTGATAATACACCTTTGCGCCAAATTTCGTATCTCTAGCTCAAACGGTGTAGAAAATGGATTTTTGGGGTCCGCCATTTTGGATTCAAGATGGCGTCTTTGGAGACATTTTTGTAATTTTTTCAACCTAATAGTGATGATGTACCTTCACACCAAATTTAGTGTTTCTAGCTCCAGCGATTTAGGCTATCCAATCTGTATAACAATTGGTTTGGCGGCCATTTCAATCGAAACTGGCTACTTTTTCAAAATGTCGGATCTCGCCCGGTACCTACTTTTAGTCATACTGCTTCATACCAAATTTGTTTTTTTTAGCTGTAGTAGTTTGCCTTGATCAGTGGCTCAGTAAGTGAGTCAAGTCAGTGACCATAGAGTTTAATATAATGTGGATTTCTGTTAGGCCAATACTTATATTTTGTTTTACATGAACCCATTTAAATTTGGGTTTTTTGTATTGTCCATTTTTTATTTGTACAATCTTGCTTCGGCCTTTTCATTTAATATATTTTGTATTTGGACGTATTTTCATTTACAGATTCGTCAGTTTACATTTGTGTTTTAAAAATCTTTGTATTGAACATTTTGGCGTTGGAACTTTTTTCTTTTGGAGATGTTTTATTTTGTACATTTTTGTATTGGACATTTTTACTTTGGACTTTTTTCTTGAACGTTTTCCATTTTGGACATTTTTGTTTTCGAGATGTTTTACTTCGGGCATTTGTGATTTCGACATTTTTACTTTCGACATTTTTGTTTTGGACGTTTGACTTTGAACATTTCGGTTTTGGGCATTTTTGTTTTGGACATTTTTTACATCGGACATTTTTGTTTTAGACATTTGTTACTTCGAGCATTTTTGTTTTGGACGTGTTTTACTTCGGAAATTTCTGTTTTTGACATTTGTTACTTTGGACATTTTTGTTCTGGACCTTTTTGACTTTGGACATTTCGTTTTTGGACGTTTTTTTATTTCGGACATTTTTGATTTTGGACATTTTTGCTTTGTACATTTTTACTTTGGACATTTTTGCTTTAGACATTTTTGCTTTGGACATTTTGCTTCGGACATTATGACTGCGCACCGGGGAATTGCACTTTTCCCAGTTATCAGTAAAATCTATACCAAGATACTGGCCACAAGAATTGAACAATGGGCAGACTGCCATGATCGTATTTCCCAACTACAAGCAGAAAAGGCTATCGCAGCACCACGGACAACATAATGGTTATACGCACTCTAATGGACAAGGCGTTGTCAAAGAAACGGGCGAGACTATTTAGCTGTTTCGTCGATTTTGAAAAGGCGTTTGACACCGTAAGCAGGAACGCTTTATTTTATAAACTGGGTACTTACGGGATGTCTAAAAGAACAATATACAGACTCGAACAAATAGTAGATTTTTGTGTAAGGAACGGCACTAACACTTCTGAAACGATTTCATCTTACTTAGGATTACGGCAGGGTTGCCAGCTCTCGCCCATTCTATTCAACTTATTTATTAACGACATAGGTGAGAGACTGAAGAAAATTTACAGCCACCAAACTCATATACCACAACTACCAACCCCAGTACTACTACCGGTATATGCTTACGATTTAGTAATAATGTCTCAATCGGTAATTGGATTGCAACGAGCATTAAACATATTGGAAATGTACAGACTAGAAACTTTGAGTAAATGTGAATAAAACTAAGGTGGTAGTATTTAAAAAACGGCACAAATCAGCAAACGACGAAAGATGGTCATACCACGGAAAGGACCTAAGAGCTTCAAACATCTTAGAGTAAACTTTTCATAGAATTGGACATGGAATGACTACCAGAAAAGAGTAGCAACCGTCACTGATCAAGGGATGTTCATAGTGCGAAAAACACTGAACAGACATGACAGTGTCCCATGGAAATTAGCCATACGAACATTTAATACACTATTGCAAACTATACTCTTGTGCGGATGCGAAATCTGGGGCACAAATTTCGTAGACAAAATAATTAACAAAGTAGGCACGAAATTCGTTAAATAGATTGTGGGGGTAGCCCAATCGGCATACTGTCAAATGAAAAAAAGAAACAGTAACAATTTGTTAATGTGAGTTTTTGAATTCTTAAGGGAGAAAATAAATATAATATGGCCGATTTGATAGACAATAGTAAAGGGCAACCAAAAGAAACGTTCAAATTAATAAAGCAGAAAGTAGAAGCACTAGCAATTGAAAATTTAAAAGTGGACTACAGAAAAAAAGCTTCTCTAGAAACATTTGTAAAACTTGATATAAATGACGGTACAGAAGCGTATCTAGACTTGAGGAGGGGGCAAAGGAGGGTCATTGCGATGTTTCGAATGGGTATTTATAGATGGAAATGCCCGAAAGACGATGAGGGAAATCGTTTATGTGCCTTATGTGGTAAACTAGAAACGGAAGAACACATGCAAACAATTGTGTGAAGCGCGCGTGGGGTCGTGGGGTAAATATCAAGAACATGACCGAGGAATAAGCGAAATTTTAAACACACAAGACAAAGAAGGGATGGTAGCACTAGCAAAATTCCTACAGAATTTCTTCTTCTTACGAGAAGACGCTCTAAAAGACAGAGAAACTAACATATCCTCTAGTCTCCCATAAAATGTTGGATAAATATTGTATAACATAGTCTTAGTAAGTTTTTTCTGCTATACGAATAGCAATTGTTACAATGTAGAAGATGCATTATGGATCATATGACCTTCAATACAACTCAAATAAATTAAATCTAAAAAAAGCCAACACACACAAAAGAAGCCATTTTATAAATGGAAAAACGAAGTAGAAATATTTAACAACCACGATAAGCAAGAGAGTATCACAAACGTAGTGTACTAGCTGCCGAAAATTTAATGGCTGTAGAAACTCATGTGGCAGCTGATGTTGCTGTTGAATTCAGTGGGCAGCTCTCATTCTAATCATCAAAACCATCATATTTTGCGGCGAGCAAGGAAAGCTGATTCTGACAGTGGTGCTTTCTCGCTCACAAAACCGGGTAGGTACGAAAACGGAAAATTTCGCGCGCTCCTTCGTTTCCGTGAGAAATCTGCAGATAATAAATTAAAGAATCATTTATCAAATGCCCATAAGAATGCCACGTATATTAGTTCTGAATCCATAATGAAATTGAAACTTACGGAAATATTATTCAGAGTAAACTTGTTACTGAAATAAATAATTCAGCTTGTTTCAGCATACTCACTGACGAAACACTTGGTTTCAGGAACAGAGCAGTTGTGTTTATGTGTTAGGTATGCAAATGCAAGTTCTGTCCTAAGAGAGGACATTTTAGGGTTTCTCCCAATTTACGATCTCGAAAACGTTGAACAATGAAAGGGATTATTGAGTCGAGCAGGACTATGATGGCACGCAAATTCAATGGCCTTCAAGCGATAATATAACAAAAGTATCCAAAAGCCACGTTTGTGCATTGTGCGAGTCATTGATTAAATTTAACATTGTCATCTGCTTTGAATCAGGGGCAGATCCAGGCTGAATATTGGAGAAGGGGCAGTCGTTCGAGCTCAAAAGAAGGTAAGAGTGTATTTGAAAAAAAAATCAAACAACTTTAGAAAAGGAAAAGCAGATCTTTTGTAGAATTAACTTATTTGAAAATTGATATTGATGGATAACAAATAATAATAATAATAATAATAATAATAATAATAATAAAATAGTAGAAGAAAAAGAATGCGAATTATTTTTTAATTAAGACCATTTAATTCCTATTCATACGCTAGCTTTTATTACTTCCTTCATTTCCTTGCTATTTTCAATTGTATTTGCATGTAAAATGCACAACTAACCTATGTGAATTACAATTTCTTCGAATACTTTAACAAATGCAATACAAGCACATTTGATTCACAAATAAAAGTAGCCTATATGTAATTACTAATGCTTGATTATATAGGGTTGCCAAGCTTTTAGAATGTCAATACTGGATAGGCCATGACAGTTAACTCAAGGAAATTTCATTATTCTGATAGTTATGTTATCCTCGCAACACAAAGACAAGAAAATAAAGAAAGAAAAAACTTAAGGTTACCTTAGAAAAACACAATAGAATTTTAAGTACATAAATTATAATTAACAAAATGCTATGTATTTAAATTTGCATTGATTTTATTTCTGTTTTTTTTTTTTTTGAATTCACATATTTTACTTCACTTTAAGCATCCCAGTCATGCTGCATCTTCCTTAATCAAGTCATCAGATTACTGCACACTATGAACAAATTTATGTAAAACTGTAATTTCTGATTATCATAATTGCTGAACGTTTATTCCCATTATCTCTCCATAAGTTTTTTAAGAACTGATAAAACTTTGAACAAATGCGTTTGGCCCAGGAATGTTTATAACAAAGATATCAACATAAGTATATTTCGTACAGCATCTAAATTAACTTTAGAGAGAAAGAAATTCACCCATTTTGAGTTCAAATCCTAGCCTTAATTACTGGATTCACCATCATTTTATAAAATGACTGTAGAGATGCTAATGAAAGCGTGTTAAGGAAGTCAACTAAGGAAGTCGAATTTCACAAAATCGAGTGAAGTGTAGAATCGGTAAATGCATAGCTGTAATAACGGCAGAGGCGAAATGTTTTAATACGGAAGAGAAGGCGTTCCGTACGACGTGAAAACGGGACAGCGTTTCTCATATCAAAATACGGGAAATCCCGTATAATGACACCTGGCAAACCCTACTTGAGTAGTTCGTACGACAGATTTAGTTGTTATAAACACGAAATAAACAGTCTTAAATAAACAAAGGAAATGCACAAAATAATCTGTTTCCGTCTCACGACACTTTACAAAGACAGTTTTTCATGCTAGTTCCCCCCCCCCCTTCCCCTTCTCCAATCTCGTTCCTTAAGACTGTTCGACAACTCTCACATGAAGAAAAACATTAGGTCTATTTGCTTTCTGCACCTACCAAACTGGCATTTCTAAAACAGGAATATTCACTAACACTTGCGGATAGATAGGGTTTATAGATTATTGTTTGCAAATTGTTAACAGGAAATAAATATCGATTTTGAGAACGAAGGAAGAGCGCAAAATATCCCATCTTGAAATTAAAGAACAGAAATGACCACCTGCCTTTTCGAATGTAGTCATTTTCTAAGCAAGAACGCCAAGGCAAGTAATTTCTTCCGATGTAAAACTTCATTTCACTTCTGAAAAAAAGAGTAAGGCATACTTATATAATATTTTATTTTACATTTATAATACAAAATTGAAAATATCATGAACTCCAACTCTGGGATAGGTTTTATTTTATTTTTGAAATAAAAAAAGTGTCCCATCTTGGGAAGGGGGGTAATCGCCCCCCTTCCTGGATCCGCCCCTGCTTTGAATGTGTCTGAAGTTCTAACTCTTTGGTAAACATGAATAATATTTACAGTTTGTTGAGAAACAGCAGTTTTGCTGGAATTATTCTAAAGCAGACCGTTAATGAAGTTTTGCATGAAAACAAGAATTCTAGGTTACTTTCACTATGTGACTCAAGATTTATAGAGCACCATAATGCTGTCATGGTTTCTGTGGAACTCTTTGAACCAGTTGTAATTAATCTTCAAGAACTTAGTAGGAGTGGCAAAGCCATAGCCCATAAAAGTCAGCAGCTACTTTCAGCAGTTGAAAACAGCCAGTTCCAAATTTTGATTTTTACTTGTGAAAAGCAAGTGGAATTTAACAAGATTTACCAAACGGCTTCTACATTGTTAAAAGACATATTTGATTCTGATCTGAAACTACCACGTCTGGTAAATCAACAAATTCATGGCAACAACTATCCCGCAAACTCGGCCGAAGACTACTTCCGGGGAGCTGTGTTCATTCTTTGCGCTGACGATTTACTTTCACGTTTAAAGAAAGGATTCGAGAAAAAGAAAGACATGCTACCAAATGTTGCCGAGGATGCTACGTTGAAGCTACAAGAGTTGACCCATACTATGATTGTTGGATGCCAAAAGTAGAAGCATACTATCTTTAACGGTGTGAAAATGGAAATCAGTGAAGAAAGAAGAAATACCAACAAATGAGCTAGAGGCTCTGGTTACATGTCAAAGTCTTCTTTATGCATCAATTCACTCTCTCCTGAAAATACTAAGTACTCTTCCAGCTTCCACTGCAAGTGCAGAGAGGTCGTTTTCAACCATTAAGGGAACAAAGACGTTATCTCAGGAACAGGCCAACAAATGAACGCCTCACTTGTCTCGCTTTGATGTCTGTGCACTGGATCTTAGATATCTCTCCTGATGACGTTTTAGATTCTCTGGCAAGGAGAAACAGAAAAATAAACTTATTGCTTTAAATTAAAAAATCTTTTGTTCGGTATCAACTGGCAAGACTAACTTTCTTGCAGCTAATGTGCGCGTAGTAGTGTAGCAAGTGTAATGAAATTAGAATTTTGTGAACAACTGAATATGTTTAAATTAGTGTGAACTTCGGATACTGCTTTAAGGTGGCAACGTTTGTTATCACTTATGAAGATACATACCTTCTGTTTAACGCTAGAGGCTCTATGTTTCAAGCATCGGGGGAGTTTAATTATGCACAGCATTTATGTCTTCTCTTAATTGTTTTGCTCATACGTTTTTAACATTTGTTTTAAGGGTTTTTTGTAAGCTTAAACTTTAAACGTCAGGCATTTATCTAGGAGTTTTGGTTGGGATGAAAAGTTAAAATTGACAGGGTGTAAGTAAAGTTTTGTTCGTTTTTATTGATTTTTGACCTAAAAAATAGCTTTGGAGGGTGCTCTCGCGAATTTGGGGGTGACACAACCACAGGGAAGGGATCTGGCAGGATCGCTGGATAATTTAGTAAAACATCCGTTGATTTTACGGTGAAATCACTGGCAGCAATGGCAACAAGTCAAAACACAGTTACCATAATGGTGCCCTGCCGTAAAATGCTTCTTACGGTGATTACAAGCGTTAATTTAACGGCGATAGCGTTATTTCAATGACTGGGGCCTATGCTACCAAAAATTTCATAGGTTATTTTCTTTTACCATGCACATCATGGTTTTCTATAAAGTGTCAGTGGATTCGAATCAACAAACTTTTAATTCGAAAAATTTGAAATGCTTAAAATTTGGGGATCTCCTTCTGGACCACTCCCCCGAAACAAATTTCTAGGTATGTGCCTTCTAATATGCACGTGGTAACAGCAATAGTACAGCAAAGGCTTTCACTACGACAAAGGGTCGTTTTTATTGAACGACAAGCAGAAACGTAAACTGTACGGAAGTTTTCGAAGAGCGCCATTTAATTTAATACTTTGATTTAATTAATTGATCAAAAGATTATTTCATCGAGCTACCAATTACGAAACATATAGATTATGGCATACTTCAAAGGACGATAAATATTTGATCTCTAACAGAAATTGTCAACTTTTCCTGTCACATTCAAAGAGTTGAGTGATATCTAAATCTGGTAACTGAAACCTCAGCCAGTGTTTCTGGTGAAAACGCGACAGACGAATTTATAAGAAGTCATATCAAATTCCGTGGTCAATGGCACAATTTCAAACAATTAAATTATGTTTCGAAATGTGGTGTTTCCAAGAGACCTGAAGATAATATTTTTAAAAACATGAAATGTCACAGAAGAAGTTTCTGAAAAGTAGGCAGTCGTTCTGAATATTGGCATTAGTCAAAAAATGGCAAAAACGTATGTATTTATGTATCCAATTAAGGATCTTTTCCAGAATAAGATGAGTGCTGCTCCACCTGAAGATGAATCGTAAAGAAAGCAAAATTTTGCAAAAATATTTATCTAACCAATAGGCAGTATTTGTAATTTTATACTCCCATATATTGTAGAATTATTTTCGTCTTTTTTCACTCCACCGTACTACACATGGGGGAGGAGGGTTTTCATGTGCCGACCTGATAGTCGTGTGGGTTAGGGTGCTAAGCTACCAACTCGAAGGTCGCAGATTCAAACCCCGGCTGGCGCATGGATGTGCGTGATTGTGGATTTTAACTAGAACGTGACGGATAATCGTAACGGGCCGAAGTCAAAAATTAGTAGAATGGCCCATACAAAGTAAAGTTCTTTACGAAGAGTTTTGTTGGCGTATTGTAGGGTACAGTTACTTTGCATTATAAAAACTACGAATCGCTACCAAACTTGTATCAACCTAATACATCATGCAGATTAATCTGCTGTCAAAGCTTCATGCACTTACTAGTAAAAGAGAAGTATCCGATTGGGCAATCAAAAATGAAAAATATTTTCAGTACATTTCTTAGAGTAAGTTATGTTCTGTAAATATAAATAATATGTTCCATGCATGTTCATATCAAGAGATGCTTGTTTACCTCAACTATCATGACCCGTGCTCCTTCAAAAGATTTTGATTGGTGGCGGCCTCGTGTAAATAAGGTCTAATATATTTCCCATTTCTCTTTTCATTATTCTCTGATCATACCTTATCGGCGAAAGCTGCCAGCAATACATGCGGCGAACTAATGCAATATACAGATGCTTATCAGAATAATGGAAACACCTGTAGTTGGCAACACGTCAGATGTATGGGTTGGCAGTGGTGTCATGGCGACCGCAGCGCCGGACTGCTGGTGGTGGTGTGTTAGGTCGGTCTCCATACTACGTCAGGCGTCGTGGAACAGGAGTGTGCTGTCGCTGCAGCAGACGGAGATAGTGTAAAATGGGAGACCTCTCAGAGTTTCAAAGAGGGCAAATTGTTGGTGCGCGGTTATGTGGAGTGAGTGTGACGGCAGTGGCTAGTGTGTTAGGTGTGTCGCCAGGGACAGTGTCGAAGGTGATGACGGCCTACACAACACACGGGAAAACCACATCGGGGAAGCGGAACAGTGGGCGGAAGAAAAGCATCAGTGACAGGGCACGCCGGGTATTAAAGCGCATTGTCACGCGGAACCGCCGTGCCACTGCGGCGCAAGTGACGGAGGAACTCAATCAGCACCTCCCCCAACCTGTTTCGACAATCACAGTCCGCCGCGAATTACATGACATGAACTTACGGGGTCGTGTTGCACGGGCCAAACCTCTCATCAGGGACCAGAACGCTTTAGCACGCCGCAAATGGTGCCGCGACCATGCAACTTGGACCGTTGACGACTGGAAACGTGTGGTATGGTCGGATGAGTCACCATTCACCCTATTCCAAACTACGGGTCGTGTTTATGTGTGGATAACGCCCAAAGAAGCGTATGATCTGCAGTGTCTCCGCCCAACTGTGAAACATGGCGGCGGCACGGTGATGCTGTGGGCCGCAATATCATGGTTTTCATTGGGTCCTGTGGTCACACTTCGCGGACGCATCACTGCCAACGATTATGTCGCAATTTTAGGAGACCACTTGCATCCTATGGTCCGGATGTTGTTCCCGGACAATGACGCCATATTCCAGGATGATAATGCACCCATTCACACAGCTGGAGTTGTTGCAGCGTGGTTTGAGGAACATCGGGATGAAGTTCAACACCTCCCCTGGCCCGCCCAATCCCCAGATCTCAACATAATTGAACATCTGTGGTCTATCTTGGAAACACGACTGCGGCGACGATTTCCACCTCCATCCTCTCTCACAGAACTGGTCGATGCCCTGCACGAGGAATGGTGTAATATTCCACTTGCTACCATTCACGACCTCTATGCCTCCATCCCACGTCGCATCAAGGCTGTTCTGAAGGCGAAAGGTGGCCCGACACCATATTAATCTGGTAAGTTGCAGTTTCGTTCAGGTGTTTCCATTATTCTGATAAGCATCTGTATGTACTATCTTTCAAGAAAGTAAATCCCACTTGTTGGAGGCGCTGGAATAGAATTTTCCAAGTATGAAAAATTTTGCAATGCATATGCACACGTGTAGTGCACATGGACATTTTCAACTACTTGTACTCAGATTCTTTGATAGGTGTGGTTTGTTTGTATATTCCAGAATACTTCTCATACATAGCAGACATAGTAATAAAAGATAATATAGACAAAAGACAGTACTATTCGATAATAATAAAACAGAAACATACTCAGTACGTAAAAATTAACTGCTAACTGAAACGAAAAAAACAAACGCTTTCACTATATTTACCATGGTGTAATGGTTAGCGAGTTAGCATTCTACGCAGAGGATTATGAGTTCGAATCCCCGCATTTCTCTTTCTTTCTTAAGCGAATAATACTTGAACACACTTAGAAAATCACCTTTGTTCTTCACCCATAACTAGCCATTATATTTGTAATTGCAGTGACATATTTTTAGTTTGTAATTAAATGCTTTAAACTCGATAATGTTATTCATAATATTTCGAAGTCTTTAGGAAAATTCAAAATGTTAGTGACTTCTATATTATAGTCAATCATGTATTTTTTTTTATTTATGAAACATCAATTTAAGGTAGCAGAAGAAAAAACAACGTTAATACACAGTAACCCAGTCTAACCCGTAAGTTGAATAAAATGTAAACGTATTTTACGAGGAGAAGCTCGTTCTTTCCCTCGCGTCTCTCAAATCAATTTTGACAATTTCTTTCTATTGGCTATGTCTTTAACATAGATTTGCACTCATCCGAACTACAAAAGCAATCTAGCTTCGAATTTCTTGAATGGAGAGTAGCTTCGAGTTATCATTTTTGTATTTCGTTTTTGTGTCATTCCTTTTCACGTTATTATAATGTTGAATAGTTTTGCATTTTCATTTCATTTTGTGTATTTTATTTTCGTTTCCTGTTGCTAGAGGTAAAATTCAACACTTTGCTTGTCTGCGAATTGGCAATATATGAAACAGGAAGCTCTCACATGTCCAACACATGCATCACTCGTATTATTCTACGTGTGTTTAAGTGGGATGAGGGGACAGTGTTGCACTGTCAGCTGATGGAACGTTTCAGTCGCTTGTTCGTTCAACGAGATACTAGATGTGAGTTTGGATAAATAATCTAAGACTTAGAAATGTAGAAAGCTTTTGGCGTTTATGCATATAATTAAAATGTTAAAAGAATTTTGAGGTAAGATAAAAAGTTATTACTTTTTCTTAAAAACTTCTCGAGCAGTAAGTGTGATACTTTAAATTGCATCAGTGTTTGAAAAAAAAAATCATTGTTTTGTTTTAAAAATCTGTGTTTCGTTTTATGAAATCAGTGTTTTAATTTTGTAAGCCAGTGTTTTGTTTTACAAAATCATTGTTTTAATTTTGTATGTCAGTGTATTGTTTTTTCTTATCAGTGTTTTACTTTTTAACTTTAATATGCTCGAAGTAAAATACGTTCAAATTTTCATCTGAAAATTTTCTTTGAATTCGTGCTGATAAGACTAGAAAGTATTTGTAGGAATTCAAAGTTGGATTACGGGAATTTGTCTTTGAACGAAATCGGGGGGGGGGGTGGCTCAGTTGGCCAAAATGGCAACTCCTAGAAATACTATTCCCGTAATATTCATGCTCTATTGTCATGAAGGAACAGGATTGGTACGGGAAATTCTGTAGACGATGATGTCGGAAAATGCTAACGGGAGTATCCGAGATAGATTTTGCATGAGTTCCCGTAAACTCAAAGTATTTCTAATTTAATTTAATTTAATTTAATTTCCTTTATTTCAGCAGGCGAGGTTCAGCTAATAGCTGTTCTTCCACCTAACCCTTGTCAGATCATACAATGAAAATACACAAACAATAATTGATAAAAACAAACACAAATACATAATAGAAAAAAAAAGACCGAATTAAAAAAAAACGTACATGAAAAGAGCCTTAAAACAAAATAAAAACATATAAAAGTTAAATATACAATGGTAATGCATACATAATCATTGAAAAAAAAAAAAAAAAACACGCACACACAATACAAAATAGAAACGTACATGAAAGTGCCTTAGTCACACAACACTATAAAAACATAGGAAAGTTAAATATCACTGGTAGAAGAGCATAGTCTTTGCTGATTAAGCAAATATACACTTAGAAGAGTTTTAAATTCATTTAGCGTTTTCGCACATGTAATAGCATTTGGCAAGGAATGCCAGGCTTTCGCAGCTGATACAGAAAATGATCGAGTTGTTTGTGTGAGTTTGTATCTTGGAACATCATATGTTGACCTATTACGTGTAACGTACTTATGGATACTAGACCTAGAGATAAGTTTTCCATGGAGATAAGCGGGTGTTTTCTTGTGAATGATGTTGTGAATTGTGCAGCAGAAACGAAAGAACCTTCTTCGATACATTGTCAAAATATTGTTTTCCTTTAATACAGGAAGAATATGTTCGAATTTACGAAGGTTGAAAGCAAACCGGATGCAGGAATTTTGGACTTTCTGAATGGATTTGACTTTGTTGATTTGAAGGGAAGGACCATATACGGCATCACCGTAATCAAACAAGGGCATAATTAGTGTCTGTATTAGATACAATTTTGTTTTTGCTGTGAGCAAGTCACGTGATCTATATAGGCATCTTAGGTTATTTAGTGCACGTGAGCATACGTTAGCTACATGAGAATTCCAGTTAAGATTTATATCCATTAATAATCCAAGGTTTTTAATACTAGGTGAATATCTGATGGTATAGTTACTCAACTTTATGTTTAGTTCCGATGTCTTCAGTTTCTGAAGTTGGGTAGCTGTCCCTATAACTGTATAGGTACATTTTGATGGATTAATGACTAACCCGTTTTCGCTACACCAATTGTGTATATTTTGCAGATCTTCATTAAGAAGATCTATTGTTCGCTTCATATTTCCTGGTGAAGATTTAATAAATAACTGCGTGTCATCGGCGTAACAGTGAATTTGAGCGTTTTTAACAACTGAAACTAAATCTGAAACATACAAGGAAAATAAAGTTGGGCCTAATATTGATCCTTGAGGAACACCTCTTTTCAGAGACAAAGGCTCAGAAATTCTAATGTCAGGAGACTTCAGAAAAACACGTTGTTCTCTACCTTGTAAATATGATTTGAACCAATCAATACTTATAGTAGAGAAATTATAGTGCTTCATTTTGGCAAGAAGAAGATCATGTTCAACTAACTCAAACGCTTTTGATAGGTCTAAAAGAACCAAAACTACTACAAAGGAATCATTCAACGCATGTAATATTTCATCGGTAACTTCTAAAAGAGCAGTTGTCGTACTATGAGAACCTCGAAATCCCGACTGAACTGAAGGTAAAATATTTTCATTACCAATAAAAGTATTCAGTTGTTTCGAAACAATTTTTTCAGTTACTTTTGACAAGATTGGTACTACAGATATTGGTCGTAGCTCATTAAGTGATGTGACAGTAGTTTTTTTTTGGCAGTGGTAGCACCTTAGTTTGTTTCCATACATTAGGGAAACAGCCGGTACTAAAAGAGTAATTTATAATATGTGTCAGTGGGGACAGTATGAATGGTAATGAGAGTTTCAGCATTTTAGTTGTTATTTCGTCCAACCCTGCCGCATTTGAGTTAATGCTGTATACAGCCTTCTGCACGTCATTCTCATTTACGGGGAGTAGGGAAAATTCGTCTTTAACTTTCTGAGATAGATTATTAGAATACCATGCGATCTGTGGACGAAGATCAGTTTTAGGTACAAGGGCATTAGTTGCTAACACGAAATGATTGTTCATAACATTCGGGTCGTTAAACTCCTTCGGGATAGATTGAGGGGAGTTATTTCCTATTCCAAGTTCACGCAGAGTTTTCCATTTATCTCTATTATTTTTTCCAATGTTAACGCGGTATGAAACATAAGCCTTTTTTTCTTGTCGAATAACTGACGTAGTGAAATTACGTAACCCTTTATATTCTTCCCAATGAGCTTGCAGTCTGGTTCGTTTGAATTTACGGAAT
>JAGDQP010027495.1:1387-24946 GCA_022664845.1 Lepisma saccharinum
CAGTCTGAGTTGATACATCAACTGTCTGGGTGCCAACCGAGACAGTTTTAACTTGTAGTCTGGCAGCTACAGTGGAAAACGCACCAGAGGGAAGGGTGCGTTGAGACTCTCGTACCCGACGTTTTGCATCACCAGCAGAAATTTTCTCTATCACCATGAGCTCACGAATTCGTTTTTCATCTTTGAATACCGAACAGTCACGCGACCAGGCCGTATGCTCACCCTTGCAGTTAACACACTGAGGCTTCAGTGACGTGCAAGGATCCGCACCATGGCTACTGGTACCGCATATTGCACAAATAGCAGAGGTCGCCTTACACGACGTGCTGGTGTGTCCATAGTGCTGACATTTAAAACAGCGGAGCGGACTCGGTATGTAAGGACGGACAGGTAAGCAATAGAAAGCTGCCTTCACGTCCATGGGAAGCTGTGGCATGGCAAACGTCAAAATTAGCGAGCTAGTGGGTTGGAGTTCGCCACTCTTTCGAGTTTTAATGCGTCTAACACTAACGACACCTTGGCTGGCAAGTTCATTCTTAATCTCCTCTTCAGGGACATCTTGCATATCCCAACAAGAAATTATGCCCTGAGTAAAGTTCAGTTGACGGTGTGGTTCAACTTGAACTTCGAATGGTCCGAGGGTCTTCATTTTTAGGAGATTAGTTGACTGTTTATTATTATCTGTCTCCACGAGCAAGGTGCCGTTGCGAAGCTTTTTAACATTCTTAAGCTCACCTGCAACATGATGTAGTTGTTTCTGTATAATGAAAGGGGATAATCCCTTCAAACCACCTGGATTCTCTGTTTCATTCTTGACTTTAATTACAAGATATCGTGTGATAGTCGGTACGATACTTGTCTGTTCCTCTACTTCTATTTTTTCTGCTGTGTCACTGGTTGTTTCGGTAACTATATGCGCCTTCTTTCTATTATCTTCAGTGACTTTCTCTTCATTCTGTCTCTTTGGCTTCTTCTTTTCTGTGCGCGAAGGCGACTTATTAGGATGTGGTGGAGCCATGATGAATTGTAGCCGTAAATGTCCACACTTCTCCGTCTTCGTTCTTAGGAGCCAACGAGGCTGCCGGGTACTACCCTCATCACCCTTGTCAGCAAGCTGGAAATCGAGGCGAAGTCCAATGACTTGGCGTCGAAATCACTTGTACTCCCGACTGATGGATACTTGGGACACCCACTCCCCCGAGTGTTGGCGAGACCAAAGGTCCGAAGAGCTCCCCAATGGCGCACTTCCCAGTCTCAACGAGCTAGACCATCCAAGAATCTGCTGTTAAGAACTAGGCGCTATCCAATGGTTCCGCCCCCTTTCCTCGGGCCCCAGGGGCCAGCGTCAATGAAAGTACATCCTGTCACATCCTTTAGCATTGCATGGAGGTTCAAATCGCAGTAAAAGAGGAGATGAAATAATGAGTCATCAATGGATGAAAAATGAGGTGAAAGTGAAAATCCTCTCTACTGGTCCTCCTTTCAAGCAGCGTAGGTGTTTAGCTGCGAGGGCTGATTGCAGCCAGCAAAAGCCAGCTGGACGATGGGGTCGCCAGTTCCCTACGCCATTTATGGCTGATTGCAACCAGCAGAAGCCGGCTGGACGATGGGGTCGCCAATTCCCGACGCCGTATACGAGCAGCGATGGTCTGCTGCTCGGGCTTGGTGATGTTGTCATCACGTTGCGGTCCGGAGACCTGCGATGAGGTCGCCAATCCCCTACGCATGTGGGAAGTAAAAATTCTCAACAGAGAAGCACTCTGGCCCTGCTGTTGGACTTCCCATAAGCAGCAACGGTGTTAAGAGCTGCGAGGGCTGATTGCAGCCAGTAAAACTGACTGGGCGATGGGGGCGCCACTTCCCGACGCGACCCGGAACTACCAGAACTGCGGTTAGTGCGACTGCAATGGATTCTGACGAAGATTATAGTATCACTTACCAATAGGATTTATTATCAAATAACTACAAGTCATGACGTGCACTTGCAACTGCAGTCGTAAGATGTTAGATCAAGTTAGCGCTTTCAAAGATATTTATATCGATCAAATAGTGTGCTACAGATACATATTAGCTGTGTGCTTATAAAGTGCGCTGTGCGATATTCAATTGTTCGTGGAACTTCAACTATACGCTTTATAACATTCAACTGTTGGTTTGGCATCCGAAGAATCCGCGATGAGCGCTCACTCACTGAATGCAACCAATGAACAATTAAAAGCTATCCCTGGGCGATACGTAATCGTCGTGAACGGCGCATATGGAATGTGGAGGTAGCGCCCCACATATTCTCATCTATGGTACGAAGTGATGTGGGGTGGTCAGTTCCACGCTCGACCGCCTTTACCTTCCCAAGGTGCCCATGAATATCAAGGGCACTCTGGTACTCAATTTGATAGACTGAGTGCACCTCAGAACACCAGACATAAGAACATTGCGAGGAAAATCTCCAACGTCTTGGCCGGGATTTGAACCCAGGCCACCCGATTCGTAGCCAGACGCGCTACCGTCTGACCCACGGCGACTCATACAATAAACATTACCTACGGAAATTATATTACCAGAATATACACTCCTATAAAATATCCGATTTTTAAAATAACATGTCCAGTAGAAGTGACAACCAACATACATTTTTCGAAATTTGATCATTATAAAGAAGATCTAGAAAAAATGGGAAAGACTATTATATTTACACTGACGGAAGTCATAAAAATACGTCAATAGGTTGTGTGGTATGGGATCCTCAAAAACAATATGCCTTACTATATAAAATTGATTCACTACTCAATGTATATTACGCAGAAAGCTATTTCTTATACAAAGCTATTGGTTATAGTCTACTGTTAAATAAAAAGAAAAACTTAATTTTATCAGACTCTAAAAGTGTACTTCAATCCATCCAAAGATCCTATATAATGTACAAAACACATCTTTTAATTCATAATGTGCTGGAATTACTGGATTTAAACAAGAAAATGGGAAAAGATATACAGCTTACGAACATACCTGCCCATAATAAAATACAAGGAAATATACAGATGCTTATCAGAATAATGGAAACACCTGAACGAAAGTGCAACTTACCAGATTAATATGGTGTCGGGCCACCTTTCGCCTTCAGAACAGCCTTGATGCGACGTGGGATGAAGGCATAGAGGTCGTGAATGGTAGCAAGTGGAATATTACACCATTCCTCGTGCAGGGCATCGGCCAGTTCTGTGAGAGAGGATGGAGGTGGAAATCGTCGCCGGAGTCGTGTTTCCAAGATGGATCACATATGTTCATTTATGTTGAGATCTGGGGATTGGGCGGGCCAGGGGAGGTGTTGAACTTCATCCCGATGTTCCTCAAACCACGCTGCAACAACTCCAGCTGTGTGAATGGGTGCATTATCATCCTGGAATATGGCGTCATTGTCCGGGAACAACATCCGGACCATAGGATGCAAGTGGTCTCCTAAAATTGCGACATAATCGTTGGCAGTGATGCGTCCGCGAAGTGTGACCACAGGACCCAATGAAAACCATGATATTGCGGCCCACAGCATCACCGTGCCGCCGCCATGTTTCACAGTTGGGCGGAGACACTGTAGATCATACGCTTCTTTGGGCGTTCTCCACACATAAACACGGCCCGTGGTTTGGAATAGGGTGAATGGTGACTCATCCGACCATACCACACGTTTCCAGTCGTCAACGGTCCAAGTTGCATGGTCGCGGCACCATTTGCGGCGTGCTAAAGCGTTCTGGTCCCTGATGAGAGGTTTGGCCCGTGCAACACGACCCCGTAAGTTCATGTCATGTAATTCGCGGCGGACTGTGATTGTCGAAACAGGTTGGGGGAGGTGCTGATTGAGTTCCTCCGTCACTTGCGCCGCAGTGGCACGACGGTTCCGCGTAACAATGCGCTATAATACCCGGCGTGCACTGTCACTGATGCTTTTCTTCCGCCCACTGTTCCGCTTCCCCGATGTGGTTTTCCCGTGTGTTGTGTAGGCCGTCATCACCTTCGACACTGTCCCTGGCGACACACCTAACACACTAGCCACTGCCGTCACACTCACTCCACATAACCGCGCACCAACAATTTGGCCTCTTTGAAACTCTGAGAGGTCTCCCATTTTACACTACCTCCGTCTGCTGCAGCCACTGCACACTCCTGTTCCACGACGCCTGACGTAGTATGGAGACCGACCTAACACACCACCACCAGCAGTCCGGCGCTGCGGTCGCCACGACACCACTGCCAACCCATACATCTGACGTGTTGCCAACTACAGGTGTTTCCATTATTCTGATAAGCATCTGTAGATGTCTTAGATGAATTCGCAAAATTGAGCAGGTATATTCCTCAGATTACACAGACAAGAATATACTGCCCCCATATATATACTATCATAGAAAAAGAAATAAAAGACACTTGGAAAATGAAACTGGCAGCAGATATAAAATAATCTTATTCCATTCTCAAATGGTTTTACAAAGAAAATAAATACAATCTTAATATATCTAGAAAAAAATATTTATTACAACTATGAGAGCACGAGCCAATCATACAAGATTAGATTGTCATTTAAATTAGCTACAAATTTTAAGTTTCTTCAGACTATGAATGTAGAAAAACTGTTCAAGATGTCCCACATTTACTTACTAATTGCTCACATTATAAAGAAAAACAAACAAACAAACAAAAAAAAAACTGTGCCTGCTTAAAGCCTTTTATAAACTAAAATTAACAAACAAAGCTTCTAAAAGTCCTTTAAATATATTATGCAATCCTACCAGTCAAGTAGTATATTTACTACACAATTACTTCAAAAAAATAGGCAAAATAATCTAAACTTCATTTATCAATTCTAAAATTCTCCTGCGTATATTCTATTTCTACAATGGAACATCGATATATCGAACCTCAAGGGGAACGAGAACACTTCGAATTATCGAGGATTTCGATATACCGAGGTTCGATTTATCAAGTTGATTTCTGACTGACTGCGATATTTAGAGGTCGAACACAACCAAAGTAGAAAACAAAGTTTCTCACACGTGCACTTTTCTGTCAAACTGGACTCGGATTAACTGATGACAACAGAGGGGGTGCCTTGCATACGATAACAACTGTAAACAATGGTGGGGTGACAGATTGCAACATGAACGATTGTCGTTCAAAGAACAAACTGAGTTTCATCTAAATACCGTACAATATTATAGATTTTATCAAAATAACTTCGATATATAGAGGGTTTCCAATCAAAACTTCGATATATAGAGGTACGGTGGCAAGCAAAGCAAGTATGAAAATTCGAAATATCGAGGTCTTCCTGATAAGTCCTTCGATATATAGAGGTGCAAATATAGTGAGATAGCAGGTTCAAGGAGATTGGAATAATTCCGATTTATCAAGGAATTCGATATATCGAGGTTCCACTGTATTAGATCATTATAATGTTAAAAGAAAAATAGTTTATAAATAAATGGTCGATACTGAAAAAACAACCCTTTTTCCCTTTTTAAAAAAAAAATAAAACTGCTAACTAATTGTAATATCAAGTTTTCGTGATTGGTCGAACATGATTGTTACTATACTAAGGTTGATGATTGTTACTATACATGATTGTTACTGGTATGACTGAGAAAAAAACCTGGAAAACCTGTCAGGATGGTCCGCCACTGTGATCGAACCTACGATCTCCCGAATGCTACGCCAACGCTCTACAACCGAGAATTGACAATGAAGAATGAGCGGGGGTGTCATACTATTTTTTGCACCCAGTATATTATATTCGCATACTCACATCTACAGTGTATGATTTGTGTGCATGTGTGAATTGATTATGTTGTTTAAGCATAACTCTCGCCCGGGATAGAGTGGGGTAAAAGGATCCTGGAAGGATTTGTTTAATATTATTTTAAGGTCTTTAGGCATATGAGGATCAAGGCAGGATGGGGTTGGGAGAGTATGTTGGAAGACAGACGGCCAGGGCCTATTTATAGGCACCATCACAACTTTTGCCTGGTATGGATGGGGAAAATCTTGGGAAACCTCAGATAGAATGGTCGACTGCTGGAATGGATTCCAGGACTTCCGAAGGCTAAACTAACGCTCTAGAACTTCTTTAAAACTTTGTTCACCCTAAGCGGGCTTTACTTGTTCAATTTGATATTGCTTTTTAAACTGTACAGACTGATATTCTTAGAATTAACTTAAAATCACACACACACTCATGCCCGAGTAGGGCTGTCAAAATTATCCGTATAATTTCATTATTCGAATCCGAACAACGGAGAAACAGATATCAGGTTAATCGATTAGTCTATCCGAAAAGCGAACAGACGGATATCCGTTTATTCGATTATCCGAAAACGAACAAAGGGATATTCGATTATCCGAAAACAAACAAACGGATATCCGAAAAAACAAACAAACGGATATCCATGTTTCATTATGTTAACCGAAGCCCGGCTCTTCCTGTTCACACCAGCCTTCTGGATTCTCTTCCTTCGTAATAAAGGAGCTTTCCCCTCCTCTTTCTGTAGTTCTATAAGTGTGCCAACGTTCTGTGATTCCAGTTTCGTTCTAGCGGTTTGCCGGTATTCTCGGTTAACTTTATTATTTTGTCCTGTGAGGGGTTTCTGTGTTCATATGTTTGACCAGGGATTCATATATGTGTATCAAGTAGTGATGGCCATTTTCGAGAAAAATGTTTTTCGATTTTCGAAAGTAGAGTTTCTCGATTTTTCATTTTTCGAAAAAAAAAAAAAAATCGTTTTATGAAAATGTTTCATTTTTAAAAAAAAAATCGTTTTTCGAAAAAAAAAATCGCATCGACTTTTTCGTTTTCGAAAAAAAATATCGAAAAATTGTGGCCATCCCTAGTTCCCAAATGTTTGACTTGCCCATGTTCAGCGGTAAATGAGAACGATGTAGGTTTCACGAAACCGAGTTCACAATCACGTTGAGACAAACAGATTTCGCAAAATACCCGAGTTCGCTTACACCGTAACTTATTGAACGTCTCAAAAACAGTACGTGTATAAGAAAAAACTGTAACATTAATTAATAACCAATGCGGCTACTGTGACTGCCTGTTAAATAAGCAAAAACTGCTGACATTCAGCTTCAGCCTACATAGAACTTCAGCTAATTTTATATCTATAACTACAGAGAAACATTAGTTACATCAAAGTACCGTGAGTTACATAACTGTATTAAAATAAATATTTTATTCGTGGAATTTTTTAATTTTTTTGTTTCGTCAAAAGTTCTTTTCCTTTTTCGTTTTTCGATTTTTTCATATTTCGAACAATTTCTAGTTTTTCCGGTATTGTTTTTTTATAATTTTCGTCTTCGAAGAGTTTCGTTTTTCTTCTTTCGATTTTTTTTCGTTTTTCGTCTTTCGAAAAATTTTTTATTTTTAAAAAAAATCATTCGCATCGTCTTTTTCGTTTTCGAAAACTTCTTTTTTCGAGAATATAACTTTTTTGAAAAATTGTTGCCATCCCTAATTATAACACATCGATTATGGAGATGTACTTAATCTATGGCTTTCGGAACTCGCAAGTTCATGGCCGCAGTAAAAAAACGTTCTCCATAGCATTCAATTCTGGCCAAGATCAAACCAGTTTTCATCACGAACACCTACTTCTCGAAGATCCTTTCTAATATTATGCTCCCAGCGTAGTCTCGGTCTTCCCAACGGTCTTTTATCATCCGGTTTACCAACCACGATGGAATAATCTTCGTTTCTCCCCCATCCGAGCTACATGACCTGCTCACCTTAGTCGTAGCGAGTTCATTATTATTCTTATAACATCGGATGAGTCGCAAAATCCGTGAAGTTCTTCGTTTCTCAAAACCTTATTTTCAAACACTCGTAATTTATGTTCATCTGCTATGGTCGTACTCCAACTTTCACAACCGTAAAGTATTACCGGCAGAATAACAGTTCTGTATATTTTCAATTTAAACTTTCTTTATGGGCCATTCCAGAGAATTTCGACAAAAAAAAAAAAAAAAATTGGTCGCTCGACTATTTATGATTCTCTTCATACTTGGTACATTGAATGCCATATTCAAGCGAAGTTAAAAACGGTTTTGAAAATTTGTATTGCTCATCGTTCAGGATATACAAAAATGAGATTCTGCAAAATTTTCTTGAATACAGCGAATTATAAAGTTATACATATTTCACAAATCAGTTGAGATATTTGAATGTAAAATGTAGGCCAATGTATTCTACTAGGCCTAAAGAAAAAAACAACACCTTTTCGCATGATATGGCTGCCTAGATAACTTGTAAAAAAAACTGTCACTCAGGAAGAGGTCATACAATCAGATCGAAGATGGGTGCTTATTACCACAATTTTTTCCTTAAGCAGCAGATAGAAGAAAGTTAAAATAGCTCTGTGCATCAACAAAGAATGTAAAACATAATCTATTGGTGCTTAAGGCACGTGATTTAAATAATAACGCTCATAGAATACAACATTATTAACAATAGCCTCATTTTTCATTGATAATTTGTATTGACACGACTATAGCTTTTTAAGCAACTTTAAGAAGCTGTATTTCATAGATGGGTTTGAATAACAGAATGAAACTTTCAGGGGTTTTAGAATATAAACAAAGGAACTCCTATACGAAATTTTGTTCATGTATTTCCTCCAACTTTTGACTTACAACCCCTCAAATTCTGACAAATTTGAGTTTTATGAAGGGCGTACATGAACTGTAAGTCTCGATATAAAGAAAAGTAAATGACATAGGAAATATTTTTTGTCATTACAGTAACAAAAGTAGATAATAATAACAAAGTAAACGGCTTGATATTTCTTTCCATTAAATTAGAAAAAAAAATATCTAAATATGAAAATTTCACCTATATTTTACAATTGTTTATACCACGCTATCCGATAGCTGTTTTGAGACTAGAACTTAAAGACATAACTTTTAATATTCTCTGAGGTGTCTGTATTTTAAATGTTTTTGAACTCTATTCAAATATCTCAACTGGTTTGTGAAATATGTGTAACTGTATTCAACAAAATTTTGCAGAATCTCATTTTTGAACACCCTGTATATCCTGAACGATTAGCAATAAAAAATTTTCAAAAACTGTTTTCAACTTCGCTTGTATATGACATTCAATGTACCAAACATGAAGGAAATCAAAAAATAAATGAGCGTCCACCACTTGTCGAAATTCTGTGGAATGGCCCTCATATTAATCGCAAGGTTAGAAGTTTCTGGACTGAGTAAAAACATGGGTTGCCCGATGCTGATACTATAAAATCTCTTTAAGTTACGAAGGCCGTCTCAGAAGTAAAGATATGCATATAGATGTAATTCGATGGCTGAGTGGCTCTTGTGTTAGAGCATTGACGGCTGGTCCTTGATTATTCTCTCAAATCCCTTGTCCTTTTAGATAACTGACAAAGACGGCAGTACGGTAAGGTTCTGCGTTGACAAATATGCGGGTCTAGCTGGTGTGCAACATGCTGCACGCTGCCATCCAGTTGTCCATCGCCTCTGAGCCAATAGAGGCCCACTTGCAATAACCCACCACATCGGCAGCTACCTTAAGTCCATGCGTTGGGCCGACGTCCTTTTGCCGCTCAAATGCCGACTTCATGGATGCCATTGTCCTCCCACGGACCCACCTCTTTGACGTCGGCCGACCATTCATGTGGCGGGATTTCGTTCATGTGGATTAAAGACAATTTATAATTATTTTAATTCGAGTGCTCAATATTAACTTGAACTCAAATAGTATTCCCACATAGAAATTGCGACCTGACTCAAAGAGAAAAGTGATTAAAGCTTCCTTTGACAAGTGTGCCAACTTGATGCAAGCTTAGAAAATCAAGCAAAAAAGGGGTTTAAACAAGGCTGAATCATGCCGTCTAATTTTACAAGAATCAAGGCTCAAATAGCTTTGACATGACAAGAATAACAAGCAGGTTTCAAACGTGATTCAAACGCTCAACTTGTCATATGAGCTTTAGTTTATGGCTGTGTTATGCTTGAAGTCAGATTGTCTCGTGCTTGTATGACCATGATTGTGTTACCAAAAGTGAGAAAAATTGACTGTTTTAATAAACGGAATTACGTACATTTGTACAGTAGTTTCAGAAAGAAATATGATCTTCATTGTATGCTGTCTTTACTTCATTATGTGTCTTATTTTCTCGTCTTCAGTACCCTTTCAATTTTTTGCACTTGTCTGCAGCTGGATTTGAATCTGATACTTTCTGATGTGAAGTTCGTCGCACCGCCGGTGCATCTGTTGAAAAATAACATCGATCATGAACATCATCAACTCAGACTTGGCATGTAGTGATATAGAGGGTATTTTCATTACATAATAACTTTAAGAACAGAGCACGTGAAGTTTTAAGTACCACCAGTTATTCTAGGATCCCCTTCTTACAAAACTCGAATACTGATGAACCCAATAACAGCGACAACCAACTCACAGGTAGTGAAATTGCAGCAGCAAGTGCAAGCCATCAAATACTATTTTGTTAACTATTGTACGGAATATAGAGTTAAAAAAGCTAGGTCTTTTGTATTCTTACTTCAGCCTCCCTCTCCCACGCCCGTCCTTATTTTAGAACAATATACTATTTCATACAAAATGTGATTTGTGTTTATAAATTTATAACACTGTGACATAGAATAGACATCACCTGGTCCAGTATGAAAACGCTCTCCCTCGGCCTCTCCTTCGTAGGTATATACTGGGTTATCCGATAAGTAATGTCGTATCTGCAATGACCGCTGCAATGACGCCATCTGACGAGCGAATAGTGTAGTCGACGGCACATGCCATAGCTGAGCCATATAGGGCACTTGATTGTGCAACAGTGTGTAGAAGGAGAACGGTCTATACGTTTTGGAAGTGTGGCTTGTGTTTGATTATGGCAGTGTAGGAGGACCATGAGTTTCACCAGGAACATCCAGCCAGCGCAGCGACACGAAACAACAATGCTGTATATGATCTGGGTGCTGTGGATGTGCGAAAGTGCCAGAGGTGGTTCCAATGGTTTCGATCTGGAGACACTAGCTTCACCGATAAGTCACGAGAAAGGAGACCTGTGCAGCTGGAAAATAATGCACTGTAAGCAACGGTGGAGGCAAATCCAATACAACCTGTAGAAGAACTAGCCAGAGAACTGCATGTCACCCATTCGATCGTCATCTGCAAGACCTTAGGTACGTGTCGAAACTCGGAAAATAGGTACCCCATGCGTTAATACCTTAACAGAAGCAGCAGCGAGTTGACATATGCAGTTCCCTGCTCACCCGTTATAAACGTGAACCATTTCTGGACAGAATAGTGACAGGGGATGAAAAGTGGATCCTCCACCATAACATTACACGCAAATGACAGGTGCGTACCTAAAGTGGGCCCGCAGGAACTGTACCAAAACGGAATCTCCACTCCTGCAAAGTGATGTTGAGTGTTTGGTAGGATAATCCATTTTGAGTTCTTGCCATGTAACCAGACTATCAATGTACAGATAACACCTCACTTAAATGCGAGGATAAGGAATTCACTATTTTTTGCTTAGTGTCCGCACCTCCCGCTGAGTTTATGGATGTAGTAATCCTCCTGCTTTTTCCTACGCAGGGTTGCCTGTCCAGTTCTAATACTTACCAGACACTTCTCAATTCATTAAAGTACAAAAGACTGTCAAATAACTTATAAGGACACACTACGCGTGGAGGATCGCTCGAAAACGTACTCGAGTGGCCCATATATCTATTAATACTGATTTATTTTCTTCCGCCTGTAGCCTTCCATCTGTAACTATCACATATTCACATTAAAAATTGAATATGGGTAGTTGTAGAATGTAGACTCATGATATACTGCATAGTCTGTCGACATTGTTAATGTTTCATTGTCTGCGTTTGTGTGTATGAATGAGTGTTTTTATGTATATGTATTTTCTGTGAATATGTCAATATATTGCTGTACAACTCACTTTGAACGTATGTTTAAGGGTGATTGGAAGAAAAGGTCTATCGGCCTTAACTCCTCCATAATAAATAAGGCGAAATAAATATTTCAGATGTATATTCACTAATTCAGTCACAGCCTACCCATCCCCCGTAATCCAGGTGGTAACGCCAGTGGCTTCGGATCGAATGAATAGGCGCACAGGTTCGAAACCCACTGCCGGCCATTCTGTCAGTTTCCCCCGTTTTACCAGCCGAATGCCGGGTGGTAACTTAAGTAAGGAACCTGCCGCTACCTTCCCCATACTTTCTCCTACCTTCCTCATACTTTCTCCTACCTTATCCCGGCCTGAGTCATAGATGCTTAAAGACGTTAAATAAATTCAAATAAAAAAATCAGACCCAGCGAGAGAGTCCATTGAACGGAATGGTTCCAGTCCACTTTACCAAAAATTATAGGCTCCATCCTTAGGTCACAAGTTTATTCAGGATTTTAATAACCCAATCAACTAGATCCAGCTCTCGTGGACTATTGGTTATGTTCGTTGACTTCGGATAAGCACGAGGTGGCGGGGAAACTTCGAGTCCTGCTCAAGTCGGCTGTCCTGAAAAGCTGTCTAAGGTTTCCGCCAGTTTTAAGAACCGAATGCCGGGATGGTACCTAGAAACTAAGTCCTGACTGTTGCATTCACTTTTCTTTCACCATACTGGTAAAGAATTACAGGTGACCTCCTGTAACCCTAAGAAACTCTAAAGGTCAGAAATGATGAAAAGTTTTAATACATTTTTCAACTTCTTTAAGTCGGTTGACAAAACAAGTGAAAAAGAATTTTGACCTTGATCATCAACCTTTTAGGAGATGTGTAATTCTGAGAACGGCTTCAAGCGAACTTTATCTCGCTACTGCAATAAAGAGAACGGGGTGAATGCACTCGCCCCTCCAACAAGTTGTTTGCCTGCTTGAATCGCATCAAGAAATTACAAAAGAATTGAATGATAGTTGTGCTGAGGACTTTGGTGAAATACGCTGAAGCTTTCTATGATTATGTGTTAGAAAATTACGTTAACCGAAACATCAGTTGGTAAAACGTTGGTTTCGTATTCGAAAGGTCCTGAGTCCTATCCCAGCGGCCGACCATCCTGACAGGTCTTGCCAGGTTTTTACTATCACACGAGACACATGGTACCTTCAGCTCAGGACTTGGCCGAATCGTTCCCGCATCCTTTCTCCTACTCTTCCCAGCCGGAGCCATAGCTGCCTAAAGGCCATACATCAATTCAATTCAATAAACAAAATAAACCTTTTCCTTCAGAACTAGGGTCCAAGTTCTCAGAAACTTCCGTCTTTACTACATATAACTGCGAGCTGTCTAGTTCTATCTGTTGCTATCTACTCCAGTAGTAATTGCTTATTTCTTGAGTCAATTTGAAATATTTCTAATCAAAATTTAGCACATTTGTAGGTTTTCCGCTACATATGCAACCAGGGATGTATTTAAGGGATAGGTCCTCCCCTCCCTCGAAATTAAGAGTTTAATGCGGAATTAGTATAATGTTATTAGTTAGCTTCTTCGTCACGTTGTTTCATTACGTTCCGTATAAATTCCCTGGCTTCACTATGAATAGTTTGTCATTTTTGGCACACTGAAGGCATTATCGAAGAGATTACAAAGTCGCACGGACCAAAGACGCACTAGAAAAAAAAATCACAACAGCATCGGACTAACACTCACGCTACACTGACAATCTCTGAGATGACACCGAGGTGACAATTTTCATACGTCTGGCAATCGTGAAATTTCGCTTGGTTCGGGAGAAGAAAAGAACATTTTTGAGTACTGGACTCGTCTGAAAGGAAAAGGAAACACACTCCTTGTACCCCACTTCGTCAACCCGCGTACGCAAACAAGTCAGACGCCTAGTGTAGATATCTACTATCAGTAGCTTGAACGCCTACGGACTGCATTGTTGGATAAACGTCCTGCTCTGGTTAATCGCAAGGGTGTCCTCATCCACGGTGATAACGCGCGTCCACACACGGCAAGAAAGACCTGTGCTAAGATCGAGGGACGTGGGTGGGAGAAACTCCTCACTCGATACTTTCACCCCGGCGTCGGGAAGTGGCGCCCCCATCGCCCAGTCAGTTTTACTGGCTGCAATCAGCCCTGGCAGCTCCTAACATCGTTGCTGCCTATGGGAAGTCCAATAGCAGGGCCAAAGTGCCTCTCTATTGAGAATTTTTACTTCCCACTAGCGTAGGGGATTGGCGACCTCATCGCAGGCCTACGGGCCGCAACGTGATGCATCATCACATAGCCCGAGCAGCAGACCATCGCTGCTCGTATACGGCGTAGGGAATTGGCGACCCCATCGTCCAGCTGGCTTTTGCTGGCTGCAATCAGCCCTCGCAGCTAACCATCTACGCTGCCTGAAAGGAGGACCAGCCGAGAGGATTTCATTTACATTCACCCCATTTTTCATCCATTGATGCCTCATTATTTCATCTCCTCTTGTGCTGTGAGTTGCTCCTCCGCGCAAAGACCAAGGATGTGACAGGATGTATTTGCATTGACGATGGCCCCTGGGCCCAGGGGAAAGGGGGCGGAACCATTGGATAGCGCCTAGTTCTTGACAGCAGATTCTTGGATGGTCTAGCTCGTTAAGACTGGGAAGTGCGCCATTGGGGAGCTCTTCGGACCTTTGGTCTCGCCAACACTCGGGGGAGTGGGTGTCCCAAGTATCCATCAGTCGGGAGTACAAGTGATTTCGACGCCAAGTCATTGGACTTCGCCTCGATTTCCAGCTTGCTGACAAGGGTGATGAGGGTAGTACCCGGCAGCCTCGTTGGCTCCTCAGAACGAAGACGGAGAAGTGTGGGCATTTACGGCTACAATTCATCATGGCTCCACCACATCCTAACAAGTCGCCTTCGCGCACAGAAAAGAAGAAGCCAAAGAGACAGAATGAAGAGAAAGTCACTGAAGATAATAGAAAGAAGGCGCATATAGTTAACGAAACAACCAGTGACACAGCAGAAAAAATAGAAGAAGAGGAACAGACAAGTATCGTACCGACTATCACACGATATCTTGTTATTAAGGTAAAGAATGAAGCAGAGAATCCAGGTGGTTTGAAGGGGTTATCCCCTTTCATCATACAAAAACAACTGAATCATGTCGCCGGCGAACTTGCACATGTTAAAAAGCTTCGTAACGGCACCTTGCTCGTGGAGACGTTAACTAACAAGCAGTCAACTAATCTCTTGCGCATGAAGACGCTAGGACCATTCGAGGTTCAAGTTGAACCGCATCGTCAACTAAATTATAGTCAGGGCGTAATATCTTGTTGGGACCTTCAAGATGTCCCTGAAGAAGAGATTAAAGATGCACTTGCCAGCCAAGGTGTAGTTAATGTTCGTCGAATTAAGACAAGAAAGAGTGGAGAACTGCAACCCACGAGTTCGTTAATTTTGACGTTTGCCATGCCACAGCTCCCCAAGGACGTGAAGGCAGCATTCTATTGCTTACCTGTCCGTCCTTATATACCGAGTCCGCTCCGCTGTTTTAAATGTCAGCACTATGGACACACCAGCACGTCGTGTAAGGCGTCTGCTGTATGTGCAATATGCGGTACCAGTAGCCATGGTGCGGATCCTTGCACATCACTGAAACCTCAGTGTGTTAATTGCAAGGGTGATCACACGGCCTGGTCGCGTGACTGTCCGGTATTTAAAGAAGAAAAACGTATTAGAGAGCTGATGGTGATAGAGAAAATATCTGCTAGCGATGCAAAACGTCGATTACGAGACTCTCAGCGCACCCTTCCCTCTG
The DNA here is from genome assembly GCA_022664845.1 of Lepisma saccharinum. Lineage (NCBI taxonomy): Eukaryota > Metazoa > Arthropoda > Insecta > Zygentoma > Lepismatidae > Lepisma > Lepisma saccharinum. The sequence goes on from JAGDQP010027495.1 coordinate 17,182, forward strand.
GTGCGTTTTCACATGTTGTAGCCAAAATAGCAGTTAAAACTGTCTCGGTTGGTACCCAGACAGTTAATGTATCAACACAAACAGTGTCTGATGTGCATGACGACCCTCCGAAGCCGCCCAAAGCATCGGAGACTCCTCACGATATGCCGACGCAGAGTCAGGGACAAAAAACACCTGTGCAGCGCTCTAGAACTCCACGGGCTAAGACTACTTATAGTCCGTATAAAGTCTCGAAGTTAGTTCGAACTTCGCCTCTCACTACAAGCATAAAGACTCTGACGAACGTTCTGTCTGCTCAGTTAGCTCAGGAAGAGTCTGCACATACTGTCGATGAACCAAGTTCATCTTTGGCTTCAGACATGATTCAGGACCACTTAATGGATATTGATTTTAATCTCGTGGGCAGAAAAGGGAAACCTAGCTATAAACCTAAACTTAAACGGTAATATTTTACTTGTTTTCGCAGAGACTTTTAAGATTACCGTTTATTTTATATGATTATGCTCCTTAGCTGTTAACTTTTATAATGTCTTTTTGTTTTACCTTGTGAAGGGCCATTTACAGGCTTTCTTGTTATACTGGCCATTTACACCAGTTGGCTGATTGTGAAGACCTTCTACATCTTCATCTTTTATCTTTTTATATTATTTTAATTAACAGCTAAATTTTGATATGACCAAGATAAGGGGCTTCCCCCGTATCGGGACGGGCGTAAGCCATAGTGCTGTTATCGCCCATAAAATTAATTTTATCTTATTTTATCGTATCGATACTTTCACCAGATCTTGCACCAACAGACTGCGGCCTATAAAGCTACTTTTCCGGAAAGACACTGCAAAATGAGGTTGATGTGCGACAAACTGTGACCCAGTTCTTTTCCTCCAAAATCGGTGACTTCTTTCAACGGGCGATTCAACAACTGGTTGACAGATGGCAGAGTGTTGTGGAGTCCGATGGAAACTATTTTCCTGACTAAGGACGTTCCAGGTAAGTTGTAGTTCTTTTCCTCACGGTGCAAAAATACGAATTACTTATGGGATAATCTGATAGATCCACCAAGATTTATTTCATTCGTCCTTATACGGTACAGTACATTAGCCTTTATTGGTCACAATTAAGCATATTATTTCTTCTCTCCTGATCCTATGTCCATCCCAGATGAATTTTCTCTGTATAACAAAAATTGTTAGAGCTTATTAGACTAACTACGAATAGAGTTATTACCACAGATAACTATATCTATACAGCTATATATCTAGTCATCTGTGGTATTACAATTTGAAAATACTTTACCGAACTAAAAAATTGACGAACTTTTTAATTTTGACCTTCATTAATTCGAAAACCATAGAACATGTGATATTAAAAATACACAAGGTGACTTACTTCTTTAAGTAGTCTAACCATAGAATTATAAAACTCCACTAGAGGCAGGGTTGGCGCCACCGTCTACGTGGGTTTTAATTCCCAGCGTGGCTCAAGTTGAACATTCAACTGTTTCTCTGTTTGTTTGGCACGAAGGAAACAGCGAGGCGTGCGCTGCCTGGTATTATATCATTTGTATGTGCCACGCACGATCTTTTTGTGAAGAAAAACAATTGAGAATTCGCATTCGAGTTCACCTTAGTTACCCACATAGCAGAGTATGTCCCTGGGACGTCCCATTTAGATCCCATTGCCGTCAGAATGGTCCTGCTCCCATAGCGATGTCCTAAGGACGTCCGTGGGATAACTCTGTGGGCAATACAAACAGTTCATCCCGTATGGATGTACCCCGGAAAGCCGTGCGGGATTACCTACCTGGAATTTCTATAAATTAAATCGACCTTACTATTATTATTATTTAATTAATTATAACTATACGAAGGATATGCCTTCGTATAGTTATACGAAGGATTAATTAGAACTATACGTCCCATGGATGTAAACGGGACGTAAACAGTACGTCCTACAGACGTCCCGATATCCTGCCAGGAGATCCCTGGAACGTCATTTTGTTATGTGGGTAAGTTCAACACGTAAGATACAAACAATTCCTAATTAAATTGATCAGTATAAGGTATAATTTAATATAAAAATAACTTTTTTAAACGTTCTTGATAAATATAACTATTGTTCTCAGAAAAGATTTTTCTGATATTTTTTAAATTTTATTAATGGCCTTTAGGCATCTAAGGCTCAGGGGAGGGGAGGGGAAAGGATTCGGGAAGCTGTCGGCCAGGGCCTATGTTCAAGATGCCATCCCCGTTTTTATTTGTTAAATATAATGTTGATACTTAAAGGCACATTAAAAAAAAACATTAGATAAATATTTAAAAATATTATACAGCATTAGGGATACAACGCAAGTGACATGAATATTACACACACAAAATACTAATGCTGTAATTAATACAACCAGCGGTTTACCTGCATAAATTTACGAAGAAAATTATAAAATTGAAAATAGGGTATGGGCACCGGTCGTCGGATATACATTAGTAGTCGGCAGTTTTCACATAAATATCATTAAAATGAACATAAAAATATCTCTAGTTTTCGGACAGCTTTAACTTGATATTTAAGTTGTATCATCAATCAAAAGTGACATTATATAGATCACACACACAAAAAAAAAAAAAACTGGCTTCCCTGGTTAGTTTAGAAGATGCCGGAAAAGTTATTTGCGAATGTAGAAGACTGTCTTAAAATTTAGGGTAAAAGTCTTTGTCTTAAAACTATTAAAAACGACATTGTTTTTTCTAGTTTTTCAAATGTTCTGTTTTGACTTTATATCATAAACAATACGAATAGTCATATCTATTAAGTATATTACTGTGTCCGACTTCAGGCATATAAGGTATATAGAATTTACGAGTTTTCTCTTACCGACCAGGGTGACCGATAAGAAGCGTTTCTTATCTATTTTTATTGCGATGTTAAATTTGTTTCTATTGTTCTTAATAGTGTAATTAGGGTGTTCCTAGTTCGATTCCCAGCGGGGACACAAGTGGTTCGGAATCCACATTAAACTGTAGGTCACGTCCTTAGGACGTCATCTTCTTGCGATGGAAGGCAATGGCAAATCACCATCGGTTCACCTAGCTCTGAGATCTTCAGGTCAAGAGCTACCTTCGCGCAGAGCACTCATCATCATCATCATTGTTCTTAATAATTTAACTAATCTTTTCAACAGCACATTACTTACCAAGCCGCCGTGGCTCAGTGGTAGAGCGTTGGTGTAGCATTCGGGACGTCATGGGTTCGATTCCAGCGGTCGACCATCCTGACAGGTTTTCCAGATTTTTTGCTCAGTTACGTACACCAGGCAAATGCAGGAATCACACCTTCAACATAGGCCCTGGCCGACATCTTCCCGAATCATTTTCCCTTCCCTATCCCGGCCTGAGCCTTAGAACTATTTAAATTTTAAATATACAGATATATTTTTTCTACACGAATATAACCACCTTAATTCCAATAGGTCTAAATTGAAAACGATCCATTATATCTGAATGTAAGAATACTTATTTTTATGTATATTTCTCTTTATAACTATGGGACAGTTTTATAACTCTGGATCTAACACGATAAAATACCTTCCCATCAAATAATTCTAATCAAAGATTTGTGTTTTATTTTATATTTCTAGTAGACATAAACTACACGAAAGAACGTCTTACATAATGAAACATTTTTCACGGAATAATATTAAATTATCATTTATTTGTGAAACGATACATTACTTCCTTTCTTATATTTCAAAGTACAACCGTGAGCTGCACAGAAGATTGGCATTTTCTTCTCAAATACAAACGAATCAACTAAAACAATGTCAAAGAGCAAAGCACAGCAGCCATATGATAGCAACTCATAATAGGCCTATGTGTTGTTGCCAAACAAACATTTTCTCGCTTAACTTTCAAGTAGCGCCGCGTCAGTAGCGTCAAGCCTGACTATATTGGAGAGGTTTTATAACTCTATGAGCCTAACCTATCAAATTTCGTTAAAATCAGAAATGGTCGGGTTGTGAATTACACTTTTCTGTCATAATTTTCCATGTATGGTTTCCAAGAAGGTAGTTTTTTCAGTACATCATGTTATGTTATGCACGGAGGACAACACAAAGTAATAACACTTTATTGATGAGGCGACAGTTCAACAATCTTATCAATCATTGTTCGTAACATTTTGATCTAAAATATTTTGTAGTGATAGGGAAAATAAAAGGAAACAACAAAAATGAAAAGAATACATGTGAAATCTTCGTATTAAGAAATGGATGTTGCATACATTAGATTGGTAGATTTCAACTTATACGTACTTGGCAAAATGGTAAGTAAGTGATCCTGAGTGCAACGGACACTTGAGTTCAGAGAAAGTTCAGACACACTTGAGTTCAGCAAATTGAAAGCACTTCCCTCAGAAATTGCTCACACATAGAAATACACTCAAGTCCACATTTACTTTTAGCTGTCTCGACTTATTAATAAATATACAGCACGGGTAGGTTCATTATTGGTATACAAACATACATTTTATTAACAGGACTTCAATAGAGTAGATACTGAATCCATACATCTCCGATATTTCGTCGGAAAAGTGAGCTGTAAAGTTACTATAAAATTAATTGAAAGTATGATTTCTGTAAACTGGGCTAAGAAGTCGCTTATTCTGAGGTTGAATTGGAATATCTTGGCTTTCGCCTAGGACACATTCGTAACCTCTTGATTGTTCGTCAATGATACATATATGATGTTTCCGATTAATGGTCATAACATACCGGGATTAAATAATTTAAACAATTGATTAACCAATAATTCGGGCAAATTTCATTGAAGTTTCTATTCTTGAAACCTATGAAAGAAGCATATATTGTTAACCCATATGTTGTCCTGTGTTATTGTGGTTTCTGTTGTTAATACTATTAGACCCTATTACAAATTCATTGAGTAATCCGTTTCCTAATACAAATATTCATTCTTCATCACATAATCCTATTAATTAATCTATAAGCAAAAGTCGGAGGCCCGATGCTGGCCCGCCAAGCATGCAGCCCACCGAGTTTTGCTTATGGGGCACGTAATATTTCGAATTTATCTTTCCATTAGCATTGAAAAATGTGTGTTGTTTGATGCTGTCCTCGTTATGATAATACTCCTTGGAAGAAGTAGTGTCATTAAAATCTTTCACTCTGATTTCACGGTTAGACACAAAAATATTGTCATAACACTCAAAACGGCTGTAAAAAGCACGCTAAGGGTTCACACGTTTTGTGTCAGTGGAATTCAAACGCAAACGTCCGGACAAAACTAAGAAACTTCATTTCCCCTAGTTATGATGAAGGACGGACAACTTATTCTGCTATTTTAAGAAAAGTAAACAAAACAACTTCGATTACTTCTGAAGATTCCAGGTGTGTATTTACATTACGTGTATTCTTGGTGTTGTATAGTCACTAGATGAGCGCTTACAAGTTGTCCTCCAGCTTTATTTTAAACAGAGAAACAGCAAATAATATTTGTACATGCCTCTTTTATGTGTAATACAATACGAGAATACAAATGTGTTCATCCATTCAAAGGATTTAATTTTCTGTATTAGGCATAACAACTTCTTTTTAATCCTCGTCCCTCTAGTCCTGAATATGTGGGTCAGATGAACGATCCCGCATGGTTGCACTGTGTGGAAGTTTCTATTAGTAATTACAGGATTCTAATGGAATAACTTCAGCACATACATTCTGAAGGTTGCTGTACTTCTGTTTTGAGATGGGGATACATTTAGAATACATCTTAGAAGGATTCACGGCTTTGGTCCTCCTAATTCTGTTTTATGACCACATAAGAGGATTCTTCATCATAGCTCTTTTCTTTCAAGTTACACATTTTTAGAAACTGCCTTCAAGTACTTAAACCAGCAAACTTCGGAGAATGGAATCTCTGATACTTGTTTTGATAGAGATGGAAATGCCTAGCCTTGATTATTTTTTTATCTAAGAATTCCGTGAGTTGTGAAGTGTTGACAAGGTTTCCGATATTTGCGTATTGTACTGCAAATAAGTTGCCATTCTCGTGCACTGAACACGGTCACATTTTCGAATTATCCTCGATTAATTTATGAATCCAGTTTCCTTCCGTCTGACAGTATCTACTCCCAAAAAATATATGTTAATAGTGTGGAACATGTCGGCATGGAACAGCATAAGGCACAGAGATGTGAAGAATTTCTTTCTGTCCTTTCCTCCACAGACATATGAAAACATCACAGACTTCTTGAATGATGTGTCTGATTCAATGTAGTGGAAAATACAAGTTGCTACTTCATTAGGGACACCATCTACTTCCGTTTCAACCCATAGATTCCACATTTTATCTTTTAGACTTATTTCAAAAGTTGTTAAATTGTACACAGAGACCTTTTATCTTTTTAGAATTTTCAGTGCATTTTGCAGATCAAAATTCAGTATACTTCAGTTTTCTCAGGCATTGAAGATGACTGTAGGTTAACTTCGTTCCTCATTACTTATTTCAGCTCGCGTAGTTTGTCATGTGCCAGGTGTTCATCATAGGCTTCCTGATTGGCTATTTGGTCATTTTTAGCGTTATGCTTAAACCATATACAGCGATCACATTTATCTTTCTTTGGTTTATCAAAGCCAATATTATATGTCGAAAAGGTCTTCTTATATTCGTACCATGACTTTCATATTGGATTGGTGTTGGAGTTCTGGAACTTCTGACTGAAAATGTGATACACTTTTACAGTTTAAACCTCCTTCTAAGTAGCGATGGTTGAGAGCTTATGACAATAATGTGTTTTAACTGCAGGAAAGGACTCAAAGAGTATGAACTGCCTTAATAGATGATTCAGAAGATTTATTCGCATCCTTTTCTTTCCTCGTAAATCTGCCTGTACAAAACCTTCTGACGTCTGTTGAATAACAGCAATTCTTACAAACGCCTCTCTCATTGCTAAACAAAAATCAAGAAATTAAAGGATGTATATATATATATATATATATATATATATATATATATTTTAATTCTTAGACCTGAGTCTTTCTTTTTCTGCTAGGCGGTGATAAGTTTAAATAAGATGCAACGTAATTCCATTGACATGAGCACAAGAATTCCCAGTATCACTTTCAAATAGCCAAAATTGATGGAATATTGCTTCTCAAGTCTGAATCAGAAACTACTCCGTGCATTTTTCACAGCCATCAATAAGATAATCTTTTCATTTTCTCTTCCTCCAAAATATATACACTGAAGACAACTTGCATAATTAATTTTCTGTCTTCTTTTGACTCATCATACTTTCCTATTCCTTCCTCCTTTCATTTTCATTAGTAATGAATCATAATCAGACAATGCATTTGTTGGAAGTTGTGCATTTAAGTCAAGTAATCAATATTTTACTTCTAAAGATCTGGTTCTTAATCCACTGTTCTCTGTTTAATCGTCCATACAATTCCTCTTGGTACAGAGCGCCACTCACCATAAACAACAGACCTATCCTGTAAACAGAGAAGAAAATGATGAAAGAAAACAAATGTTACATGCACTAATATTCAGTGGAAAACCATTAACATTAGCATCAAAGATAAGTATATTGTCTGATTCACTACATTCTCTTAAACCATAAAGAGAACTGAGTAGACCCGGGAACCGATCACCGGAACCTTTCCAACGACGATCAACTTCACATTAACAGACCTTGGCCTCTTTCAGTGTTTCCTCGTTCATTGGCCAGACAGTTTCTCCTCGAGCAGGGGTCGCTCATC
>JAGDQP010027496.1:0-10450 GCA_022664845.1 Lepisma saccharinum
CACCAACACAGTAGAAATGCGACACGGTTAATTTCTAATAAACGATTCATAAATCATTGAATTGTAAAATGCAATGTTGCTCTTATATCATCAAATTTGTTTCACATTGAAAAGGAATTCGCAACTGTTTTAACTGTACGTGAACGACATTGAAAGTATTGCTAATTGAATGCAAGATTGAGTTTTAAAAAAAATCTTGCAGGAAGTTTTGTAAACCAAGCGTTCAGAGCATACTCGTACGGTCGTTTTAACGGTAATTTTTGTTGACGTGTTTAGATTTCTATGCAGAAACAAGAAGAAGAAAAAATCACCAGAAAACTGTGTGCATGTGCAAGGCAAAAGTGTACATTCTGTGAAAATAACTCATTTTGCAGTTTCTTGTTGTTCAAAGTTTTTGCAAGGGTTCTTTATTAATTATGCATTGTAACATGTTGATGTAGGAATTAAACATTCTCTCATTGGTTGAAATATAGAACATGATGTGATATTTTGTGTTGGCAGCCAATCAGAACAAAATATAGTGCTGGGAATTAATAAAGACAAAGAGGACGTTATATAGTAAATCACGTTACATAGATCATTCATCGGGTACAGTCTTATCATTGGTGTTCTGCTAAAAGGGGGCAGGTTCTTCAAGTCAATCTAAGTCCTCTTCATTCACCGTGCGCTGTACTTTTTGTGTTACGGTTTACCTCTGTAGTATGAGTCCACGTTTCTACTGCGTGTTATAATTTAACTATTGGTTAATAGACTTCGTAATGCTCTTTATAGCAGTCGTACTAAGATAACAGTATTATGGCGTCGTGAAATATGATGTGTAGGGTAGCAGTATATATTTTAAAGAAGTTCAGCCGCAGAGTTTAAATGTAACGAATAACTGAACATCTAAATAAACTTTAAACTATGTGGCGTGACAGCCCCTTAAAGGCTTTAGCCTGTCAGATGACTGTATTACGCTTAAAATAGAGGGTTACGGGATCAGTGTAACTCCTCTTTGTAACCGTGTATCGGACTTTAGTAATTCCCGTACTTGTTCTCACAATGCTGGGTTTCTATCAAGAATCGAACCCAAGACGGCTCCTATTCAAGGCGAACTCACTACCGACTAGCCCACACAGAAGGCTCACCTCTTAAATAAGACGGTGACAAAATTGTACGTTGATCAAACTACTTGAATTTTTTGTTTTCCTTTTCACAATATTGTTTATTCTCACCATTTCCGTGGGTGCAGTTCGTGTAGAGGAACTTCAGATCGATCTGGAGTTTTGTCCAATGAGTAGGCCCATTTAAAATGTAGATTTTGTATTTTGGGGCCATTTTTAGTAATTAATGACTTCGGCTTGTCTCGAGTCCATTCATTCATTAGCTGTTAAGTCTCTAAAATCCACAAACATTCATACCCCAGCCGGGATTCGAACCCGGGACCTTCGAGTCACTAGCTTATCGTTCCAGGACCCAATCCGCACGAGTACCTAACAGGTCGACTAGCAGGCCTGTTTTTTCTATCAGGAAGGAGTATTGTTTTCTGGACACCCTATATAACTATCTCGAAGAGTGGATTCATAATCTATATTTGAGGATAAACCAGGCTCCAGTTTTATTAACAAAATAACTGTGACTCTTTACTTTTTATGACAGTTTACAAGCGATTTATAATTCGACTAGTAAAAAATAAAATAGCCATAAGCCATAGTAATCGGTTTGCGTAGGTGTCCATTCTAACATTGAAAAGAGAAGATCGAATGTTGGATGGACATGTCTTTTTATGACAAACAATTTAATATAATAGTCCATTCCATTGTTGTGAATGTTGTTACAGTTGCTGTGTTATTACTTCTCATCAGTACTATACAGTAAAAAAATAGTTCTTGTATATAAAAACATGAACTGTATGTAAGTTGGCAACCTTGGTATCGAGTAGTTGAAGATGGTGTAAGGTATTTACTCCCACTGGACCTCGTAGCTGCACGAATTACAAAACGTGACTCCACAGAACTGAACACTATGGCTGAAGAGGAGGGAGCTCTGGACCCTTCCTCCCACCCACTCACATACCCGAATTCCATAGCTTGCAGCGTTGCCTCTGTCCTTCTTTTTCTTATTTTTCTTTATCTTCTTTTACCCATTTAAGTGAGTCCAGTGTTGCCAGAATGTCAGTGAAGATTTTGTTTCCAGAAGAGGGGAAAAATTTCAGAAAATTCGCAGTGTGATCACAATGAATCTGTTGGTATGCTGTTTTTGTCTCCCCCACTTTTTTTTTTTTCATGTTTGCATAGAATAAATCTCTGGAACAATTCCACAACAGTTGGCTGATCTACTCGTGAATGGATGACCTTGTAACCTAAAAGGATTTTATCAAGACTCACGATAACCGGTTCAGATTGTCATTTTTCAACTTAACCGATATATCAAGTATTATCAGTTACATCTGGTAGACCAGGATCTCGGGTTCTGTTCCCGACGAGGTTTCGTTCTGTGATTCCAGGTAGCGTTTCTTTCAGCTTTAGGTGAGAACACCTCCCCCGGAGACGTTCATCCGCCCCCTCCGTTTTAGAAGAGAAATAATAAACATTGCACTATCCCTAAGCAATATTGAAAATTGAAGTTCTAAAGTTACCTTACTCATTTGTAATCGTAACGAAAAGAAATAATATAAACGCGTTTCTTGCACATCGAGATTCTAGATTATTAAATATATATATATATATAAATCACAGCCATATTCAATCCACTACTGGATGAGGCCTCTCCCCGAAGGGAGGAGTTGGCCTACTGCTCCCACGCTGACCAGACGGGTTGGGAGAGGAGAGCCGAAGCTCTCACTGTGATCGCCACTGTCTTATTCACAGCAGCTCCCCAATTGTCCTCACGATGCTGGGTCAATACCGAAATTTTTTAGCCCCCACCGGGCATCGAACACGGGACCGCTGAAGTCGAGCGCGCTACCGACTAGGCTACTCAGAAAGCTCTCTCTCTCTCTCTCTCTCTCTGCCATACTGCGTCTGTGTGTGTGTGATTGGAAACCAGAAGCCCGTCAAATGATGAAAACTAATCGAACTTAATCTAAATTATTTTTTAACTGAATAACCTAACGAATCCGAATTAAATACCTGAAGAAATAGGAAACTGAAAAGAGTTTGAACATGATTTACAGTAAGTTTATCCTAATCTGGAGTTCATATCTTGATCTCACAGCTATGGAACACGGAACGTAGTGTTTGTTACGAAACAAGGAGCGTAACCCACTCATTTAACAAGGGCATATTGAGAACCGTACTAAACTCTACAATATAGCTCTTATAACTGAGTAAAACTTGATTACTTTTGAAAAAAAAAAAAAAAGTTCGTAACTAAAAGTTAGTTGTCTCGAAATAAATGTGTTCATTGAATGTTGTTAACAAAATTTCCATCTCCAAGAATACGTAAATATAACCGCAGTCGCTCTATATTCCGACTTCTTCTCCATTTCACATACAGACTGGTTAAATAGTGAGAGACAGAGCCTAGCTACCTGGGAAGTCTTAATTAATTGCGGCTGGAAATTGTGTAGCACATTGTAATAACTTCGGAGAAGCTAGTAATTACACCCCATGCAAGAGGAATTTCTAAAAAAAAAAAAAAAAAAAAAAAAAAAAAAAAGTTTTCGCCACACGAATTTGCACTGCATTATGCTGCTTGACAATTTAGTTTTGCTTCCGTCGCTTGTAATAGAACAATTACTTTTAATTGAAGTTCAGAATTAACCAACATACGTTTTATTTGCAATTCCGTCTGCCAGAACGCGAGTTATATAATCATTTCTTTCCACTAATAGTTCTACCATATTAGTAGTGCTACTGTTATCATGTCTTGTGACTGCTGCGATTGTTGGTTGATCTTCAGGTGTGACGGCTTTTGGGCGGTGGAGGAGAGGAATATGCATGGTAATGCTAATGAACAAACATTGTATTTGGTGAAGAACTGTCAGTAGGCGTGTGTTTTTTTGTTTTCTCTTTCTCTTTTTGTTTGACTGTGTGTTTAACAAAGCCTGGAGGCGAAATTGTTTTGTATGGTGATAAATAGATGAAGTTTGTAACTTTGTATGTATTAGTGAATTTTCGAGTTAAACAACTTCATAACAAGTTTTCCTCTTGCGTTATATATATATATATATATATTATAAAGTGAAATTAAATGTATGCAGTAACTAACTGGTTTCGAACACAAGTAATTTTGTGTTGTATGAACGGAATTAGAAAGAAATTTGTCATACCTGCCGATAGTATGGGCAAAGTGTGTTGTGAAAGTCGAATTTATTTTTGATTCGTTTTTTTTTTTTTTTTAATTTATTTATTAACTTTCAAGGGATGTACCTGAACTCATACTTTTTGGTTAAACCCAATTCTTTTTTAAATAGCTTCAAAAGTCATATACAACGATACATAAAATTCAAATTCGATTCCAAATGTTATCAAATATTTAGAGTTTACAGTGCGTTTGGGACTGTTTTGTTGTTCTAGATTTACTAAAAACGAATAACTTTTTCGAAAAAGTGAAAGGTTAAATCAAAATATCAATCAGTTATCAATATTTTGTTATGATTTATTTCATCGACACAACAGGCCTTAATGCATATTTATAGCGTCTACAATAATTGTTACATTTAATGACACAAATAATAGAACATCTATACCCTTTTTCTTGTCCAAAAAGTTTATTTTCCTTTTTTTTTTTTTTTTTAACAATATATTCTGTATCAATCTTTTGTACAGTTCTTCCGAATTTCCAAATAGGTCCAAATTCGTACAATTCTTACCTATTGCATTATAAGTAGCAGTAGTTCTCCATGTAGGTGACACATTTAATACGTTTGTACGAGCTTTTCTGCAGTAGAATAGGCCACTATTTCCCTCTCGCGTTCTGAGGGATGGGACCTTAATAATTATTTTTGCAATTAATTCGGTACAGTCTATTTTATTGTGCAAAAGTCTGTACAAGAAGAGTAGGTCGTTTAATGTTCGTCTTTGATCAAGTTTCTGAAATTTAAAATTAACGATTAAATTGTTGTAAGATTCGTATTTCGGGTAGAAACCAGTCCGTTTGTATGTGAGAAAACGTAAAAATTTGCTTTGTACGTGTTCGATCTTCTGGCAACTAGCTTTCATAGAGGGATTCCATATAAGTGAGGCATATTCAAGTTTGGACCTAACATAGGAATAGTAAAGAGTTTTCAAAGTGCTATCATTTGCAAATTCTTTGGTTGTCCTAACAAGAAATCCTAGGTTTCTATATGCATCATTGGTCATATTTACCACATGTGGCGAAAAGGTTAGTTTACTATCGAATGTAACACCTAAATCTTTAATTGTATCCAATTATTCCATTGATCGAGTAAGCGAAATCGTAAGTTTTTTCCCGTCTGCTATAGGTCATGGCTTTACACTTACCAATATTTGTAAATTACTAATCAATTAGGATAGTAGTTAAAAAAGAGCGATAATAAAGTGTTCTTTCGCTCTAAATGTAAGAAATAACCATAGAATTCTTTGCCAGATTTCAATTTTGCTATAAAGCGATTAGTTTTTTGAGTACATTTAGGAAAAAATAACATAAGCTTCAGAGGTATTCTATAACCGTAAAATGTATTAAGAATGGGGGGGATCTGCGAAGATGTTTCTGAGCAAAGTGTTCCTAATTGTGATATATTCGCAGCCCATGACAGCTTTCCCACATGACTACATTCCTAGTACCAACTGTTTCCAAGAGGAAGATACATGTTAAATTTTCTGTAATAAGGAAAGCGTCAAATCATAACCGAACGACTTTCTCCACTTCCTTCACTGAAAATTCAAAGTTCACAATATGTTCCAGTTTTACCACGTTTTTAGTTCATGATATATGAACTTATTCGTGAAATTAATACGAAGTACACAACATTTTTAATGCACCAATTCATGCACAAGAAAGTTCACTTAATAGTGTGGAAAATGTACTAAAAGTGATCTGAAAACGTACTTCAGATGATGTGAAGTTCGATAAATATGAACTTAATGCGTTCAAAATATGCACTAATCGTAAGTAGGCAATAAAAAGACACATTGAGCGTACAAAAAAAAAAGCTCGCAATTATTAATAGGTTCACAGAAAGTTCGCACGCGTTCATATAAAGTTCATTTTTTGTGAAGTTTTTGGGCCTGGAGATTTTCAGTGTTATTCTCATTTAAAACTTGTTTTAGGTTAAAACGATAACGTAATTCACATTAGTGCTGTATTTTAAATTAATTTTTATGTATGAAATGTGCAGGATAGAATGTATAGTTTGTACGTACCCATACTAATTATTGTGTTCATGTGTGGCGAGATACAGCCGGTAGTGTGTGTGATTTGTTTTCATTTGGTTCAGGTTAAATCGTATTTTGGGGGATACCAATAAAGCTCGGATGATACCTATGTTACCAAATCGACATTGTCAACGATTATATATTAATAGAAATGTGCTGTATAAGAAAGGGGGTTCCCTAGTCTAGTGGTTAGAGCGTTGGACTTACGTCCGCGTGGTCGCGGGTTCAATTCCCGGCTGGAGTCCCACTTTTCGGCGTCCAACCAGGGTCGTGAGGCAAACTGGGGAGTCATGACGTGACGGCCACTCGGTCTAGAAAGCCCCTGATATGCCTGTTCGTGGCCAGGTGGCGCGCAATGCTGACCACACTACTGTCACTCAGGTGGACGCAGTTTCACCAACCGTGGACAGATGGTGTTAGGGAGGCTCAGGACTTTTTGGCCTATAACGCCCGTGGTTGTTATTGCTGTATAAGAACTGGTGATCTTTCGTAATAAGTTTTAATAGCATCTTGAGGATATAGTTTGCGTGGTTGTAGAGTAGAAGTTTCTAGGGTTAATGTTATTCGTGATGTAAGAGTGATTTTCACTTCGTGGTAACCTGTAGTTTCCGCTCGCTAAGATGCTGCTAACAATTATTTTTCCCATAATAGTTGAAACGCGAAGATCCGTCATTTCTTTGACAGGTGGAGGGAGCTTCCTTCTCCCGTCGTGTTTCGAAAGTGACAACGTCGTTTCTTTGTTCAGGCAATAACAGTTGTAATCTTCAGCTTGTCAAGAAAATGTTTTCACTCAAGATGTTGGCTGTTCAATAATGATACATGTTAATCTTTGTTGTTGACATACATTTCATTCAGTATATGTTTACTTTCGATATGTGGAGGAGAAGGAAGAGAGAGATACGCACGAGATTAGATTGTGTTTTATGGCGTAAGATGCCAGAGGAACGAAGGGGAAACAGTCGTATAAAGTTGCAGTAGCAAAAATGGCGGCCCAGAAACTAGAAGGATCATTGACGTGATATCTTCATGTAAATATTTTAAATGATATTGACGTATGTTCAGGAGCGTATCCTATGGGCTATGTAGGCTACCGCCACAGTCTAAACTTGGGAAGAAATATTTTGATCTGCACAAACAATATTAATGTACACGAAAGGGAGGCCAGAAAACTTATCAGTCACCATCATCAATACTGTGTGTGACTTTGGCTAGTGGTAGTCCAAGCAGTCAATTTAGAATATGCCATTGCGTTTTCTGTCCAGAATAGATCTACGACCGGAACATTTCGGAGTAAGGTGTACTGATTGAACTTCGGCATTGCCTTCCATCGGATCTAGTTGGCGGTTTCGTGGTAACATCCTAAAGACGGGACCAACAGTTTGCCTTCGAACAACTGTTATCCCTACCGAGGATCAAACCCGTTAATTCTTGATTACTGGGCAAGAAGAGTTAAACACGTATCCAGTATTTTGAGTAGGGAGCTGGTGAAAGTAGTAATAATGACGGAATAATCTTTGTACTTTGTTGTTCAAGTTGTTGATTTGCTTACCCCTGGGTGCAGGATGAATAAAATACGTTGGGAATACGAATTGTACTGGTACAACATATACAACTACTACTGCTATATCAGCTATGACTACTGCTATTAATAGTAGTAGTTACCCGTGTGTTATGTATTATTATTATTATACTTCCTTCAAATCTTAAGGATTACGTAAGGCAACGAAATCGCAATAAAAGATGGCAGCACTATCTCT
The DNA here is from genome assembly GCA_022664845.1 of Lepisma saccharinum. Classification (NCBI taxonomy): domain Eukaryota; kingdom Metazoa; phylum Arthropoda; class Insecta; order Zygentoma; family Lepismatidae; genus Lepisma; species Lepisma saccharinum. Next base: position 8,078 of record JAGDQP010027496.1, read on the forward strand.
ATGTCTAATGTATTTTTATCGTTGCACGAAATTTCAATGATGTTCCTACAAATTCAAGCCTAGGGAATTCACACTTTCAGGGAAGAAAGTTCATAACCAATTCAAGAGTTCGATCATTGCCAATTTTTTATTTTCGTTTTTGTTTTCATTGTTGAAATCGCTTGATTGTTGTGAATTTCGAAACCTATAACAATGAAGATCTTTCAACAATGAACAAAAAGAAAATTAAAAATCGGCATTGATCGAAATCTTGAATTGGTTATGAACTTTATTCCCTGAAAGTGTGAACTCTCTAGGCGTGAATTTGTAGCAGCAGCATTGAAATATCTTGCAACGATAAAAATACATTCGACATATATGGAGATAGTGCTGCCATCTATTATTATTTTTTGAATCGCTTTGCTTTACATTAACCTTAAGTCATTAATTTAATAACACCAAACTTTTAAATACACAATTTTCATTAAAATAAATTGAAAACAAACTTTTTTTCATGTTCAATTTTATTTCATAGACTAAACATAGTCAATTTGGTTGCATTTTCACCCTGTGACTTCCTCTTCTATACGTTTTGGTATTTTTAAGTTCTATATTTTAGGAGTTTTATTGGTCTATTATTATTATTATTATTATTATTATTTTGTTAACCAGAGCCTTTTATTGAACGTTTATGTTGTAATCCATACTACAGATTGCTGCAAAAATAATGCAATCTCGAAGTGTGATTATTACCGTTATCACGTAGTGTGCTGGGTATTTTGTCCACATCTTGACTTTTCGAAGTGAAAATATGATGGTTGAATTGAAAGGACAATTGAATCTTCATCTAGTCGAATGTATTCTATACAACTGAGTGAAAGAAGAATATAGTAAATAAAGGCTATGCTAACAATAACAGCAGAATTTTATTTGGGTGTCTATTTAATTAAATGCATGACTGCCGTGCGGCAGGTTGCCTTCCATTAAAATCAATTGAGTTCTACTGGAAATAAAAGTGTTCATGGTGCACCACCAGTCTTTCGGTAATAAAAATCCCATTGCTGTAGGATGAGAGAGAAAACGAAATGCACAACGAAATTTTAGCGATATTTTTGTTGGATATTTGGATTAGAGAAATAACTTTTTTTTTTATGATACAACATGAGAAGAAGACTGACTATTGAGAGAATCTTCCTCCCTTAACGTGGGCGTGAATTTCAAATTAGAGACAATGAATAAAACGAATTTGAAAGTTGATTTCTCCCCTTCGCACGCTTTTTTTAAGAACTCTTCGATGAACCTAGCGTGATGTATCCCTACTACATGGTATCATCATATAAATGGATTTTATTGTAATAGTACGCAGTCGAAAGGATGCGTCGCTACGATCAAGAACCTTCAATTATTTTTTTTGTGCGGTTTAGGAAGATGAAGAAGAAACAGTTGTCGAATAATCTGTGTGAGAGAGAAAAAAGAAGTTTTTGGCGATAATACCTTGTCTTCCCAATCTTATTTTATACATATATATAGCTCTATATATATTGAAGCTGTTCTCTTTTTAAAAAAATCAACGTGGGAGACCGTGTGTTAAAAAGTTCCATTTTATGTAGTGGAGCAGTATCGCGTGCCATTGAGACCTGGAGAGTTCTTCGTGCAAAGTGTGTTAAATGATACTAGATGGCGTTAAAGGCGGGGTGACATGAGATGTGTACAAGATGATTCATGATAATGAAAACTTATAAAAGGGAAATGCTAAGGAAACAACAACGAAAAAAGAAAAAACGAATGGAGAGGATAAAAATGTTTTTTTCTTCTGAAAATAAAATTAAAAAAAAAAAGTCTTGTGTATGCGAATATCATGAGGTAATAAAGATATGGAAGGATGTTTTCTAAGATAAGAAATGGTTGTTGTAACGTCATGGTACAATATTGCTGTGTTAATCCATAAATCCGTTCGACATATTGCTTAAGAAGAACTTGTATAATAAGCGTGAATTTCATAAAATCCAAAGAGCTGATTGATACACATTTTTAAGAATAGTGGTTTTGAATACTCTTTGTTATTAAATATAAAGAAGTGTGGGTGGACTATTTTAGGTCGTAATAGCGGATGTTTTGTTTCATGAAAATGTCATGGTGGAACGATTGATTAGTGCGAAGTCTGTTCATATACTCATACACGTTACGTGAGAAGAGAGGCTCGCCTGTTTTAGCTCACTTCTGGCATTACTATACACATCCTTGAATGTATTTATATGCAGCAGAGGTGTGCGGAAGTGCGAAGTCAATTCCAGAATTCTGACTTTCGATATTCCAGAATTCTGAGTTTCGAGATTTCCGGGATTCTGAGTTTCGAGATTTCCGGGATTCTGAGAGTTTCGAGATTTCCGGGAT
>JAGDQP010027496.1:10460-24945 GCA_022664845.1 Lepisma saccharinum
TTTCGAGATTTCCGGGATTCTGTGAGTTTCGAGATTTCCGGGATTCTTGGAAGTTCTGGTATTTTGAGTTTTGAAATTCGGGTAACTCGCGAACTACTTTGTTGCGAACACGGCAACAACTTGCAACACACTTCTCATTCCGCAATACACTTACCCTGCTCCTGCCAGACTGTCTCCCGCAGTATTTGCATGACAATTCTGTTTCCACTGTTCACATACGCACGTTCCCTCTGTATGGAATGTTGATACCAGGACTGTCCTGCAAATCATGTGTTTCCAGCATTGTAGTGTTACTGCAGGCAGTTTCGTAGGAAATTGCTGTCTGTAATGTATATACTGACTTCTTCTTTCATTCCTGCCAGGAGGTCTCATTCTGCTTGGTTCTGTTCATATATGACGTCACTTTATTCGTTTTACCAGTCTGCAGGATGTTCCGTCTGTCCAAAAATTGTGACCTGGAGGAACAACAGTAATACGTAAGGAACATCCAGAATGACTTTTTTTTTCACTTATCATTACTTGTAATGCGGGTACTAACCGCCAGTTTCATTGAACGTGGGTTTCTTACTGTTACGTGTGTTCCCTACGTATTACGCACGCACCCTGCGCAAATCTTCAGATGTTACATTTACATTACTGGCAATGTAATAATTTTTCTCAGTGAAGTTTCGCCCAATCCCAAACGATGGAAATTAAAGTAAATGTAACATGGAAGTACTGTAGTATCTGAGTGAGAAAACAATGATTGATTAAATTGTTATTAACGTCCTAAATGAACTAGAGAGCTAAGGACAAGACTTGACAGTTTTTGGTAAACTAGATTGCGAACCCGTTGTGGGAATTGGACCCGTACACCCGCCCAGAAAGCGGGCGTGCTAACCTCTGGGTTACCCCGATATCAAGAAAACAATGAAATTTAACTTCTTGTTCAACTGTGCGAAAAAATCTCACGGGATTCGCATACGCACTTTCAGTTGAAGCCTGTTTCAATTGATGAGTCGACGTTTTACTAGTAATTAATTTAATCAGATTGCTATTTAGTATAAACGAGCCAAAGTACCCGCCCGTTGGTGCGGGGTGAATATAATATGTTAGCAACAGTCATTGGGCCATTCAACAATACTCGCTTCCACGTGGCAGGCTGCGCCCTCTTTTATCGTGACCAGACGTTCCTATGTGTAGGGGAGAACACTCAAACACTTCCTTCAGTTCAGACGTGACCGAGAGGAATGCGGTTTCTTGATGGCTCATCTACGTGAAAAATCCGGAAATACAGGAAAAAGAAGAATCGTCAAAATGGTGCAGTAGAAGAGCCGGACGGACTGGACAAAGCCTTTTTTTTTAGCATTTAAAATAAATATATATATCGATATATCGTTTTGGTTAATCATTAAATTTATCTTTGTATCCTCCAGATGGTGTATACTTAGAAAAGACCGAGTTAAATTTTTCTATCGAGAAGAGTAATCTGTCTCGGATTACTTGAGAAAAATGTTCGTGTGTTAATATTGCAGCTACTTCGTATTTGCGACAGAAGACATTGCACGTATTTACATTTTCCCCTCCCTCTTAAAACAAGAAAGGTAACCCAGCTTTCATGCTTTGTCATGCAATGACTGTCGAGGTTTGAGTCCTGTCGGATGATTTGTGGGCGGAATGAAAATATTCTCCTTTGTTTTACCATTTTACCTACCTCAGTGGTAAGTGATTGATAGCCAGACCTTCTGCTTCAACCGTAGCAGGCACAGCAGGAATTCCTCAAGATATGTATTAACACATGTAAGGGAGGGGAAACTTCATTGTTTTGTACATGAGCAACAATCCCGGAAGAGGATGGATGCATTGTTGTAGCGATATATATAAATAGAGCCGCAGATATAAGGTCATACAGGGTGTTCTGTGATTGAAACTGACAAACTTCGCAAACTTGTAGCTTACATCAAAACAAGACGATAGTTTACATTCACTTTGCTGATCAATGTCTCCTATCCGCAGTGTTGCCGGTTGTGACTTTCCGTATCGCTGAGAACACTGCGTTGAGCAATTACCAATAATAATAATAAAGAAAATAAATAAAATTACCATATTGAAACATTTGTGCGACGTTTTGTGCCACTAGCAATGGGCAGTGTTGCCAGCCATATGCTAACATTCCGAATTTCAGTTGGCAACACTGCGCAAAGGAGGCATTTCTAAGCAAAGTGGAAGATCAGCTTTAGTGTTGTTTGAATGTGAGAAACATCCTGTTATATTTTTTTTACTGTCTTGACCTGATGGCTACCAGGGCAGATACGAGGCACACCTCGTAAGTGGTAAGGGCAGCGTCAGTAATAATCACTCGTAATATTAAAATGCTACTACGAATGCCACTGTCCTTCAAACACCAGTGTGTTCGACTTTGGGGTAACATTCAGCGCAGTGTAAGCGTTGCGCAGGATTTTTCACTGTTCGTAATATTCAGAATAGATACGGGATCTTAATTGAATTAATTACAACTCTCCATTATACAGAATTTTCGTTGCATGCACGGTGGAATTTGTCCCTTAAAAAAACAAAAACAAATGAACGTTGCGATGGTACTAACAATTCGCTATGGCAAGTGGAAACTAAGGTCTTGATATAACCTTACATACTATCTGGGAGCTTATACCGAAATGATACCTTCCTCTAAGGCCAAGGCTGCTGTTTCCACATACTGCTTCCCCGGAAGATGTAGCTAAGAGGTGAGGTGAGGACAGTGATTAAAATGGAAAAATTCATTTGTGTAAATTTTCGGTGAATTGAGGAGTGGGGTTATGACTATCTTTTGCTCACACCCACTAACGTATTATCGTGGCAAGCTTGGTCACCCAGCCATCAGTGTTGCCAACACAATAAATATTCTTCCCTGTCAAAGCAAGACCCTAAAACTAGTCAAAATCCGTTAAAAAAAAAACACTAAAAAAGTCCACTCGATTTTTTTATATACAGTATAAGAGAAAACTGTTCATTTCATCACTGTGCGCCTTTAGTAGTGTACTCTGCAGTTGTACGTCGAGGCGTCAAGCAATGGTTTATTTAAATTCTGAAGCAGTTCATATGGATTTCTATTGCGAAACCTATATTTACAACGAAATAATTGATAGAGATGAGTTCAGTGCCAATTAGGAGAGGAATTTCAAAGGAAAAGAAGATATTTTTTAAAAGTTACAAGAAGTTGTCAGCCGAAATATCCGTCACCCGTCAAACTAAGTTGTAAGCGGAAGTGAGACATAGTTAGAATTTATTCATTTTGCACTTTGATGATATTTCGGTATTTTTATTAATGCTGTATTGCATTCGATGGCAACATGTTCCTCCTCTCCTGTATCTATATCTCAGTCTCTTCCTCTCCTCCCACTCTCTCTCCCTGTTCCAGTTTCGGGGTGGTTGTGTCACAAGCACACCATTTGCTGTCAAATATTTGTTTTTTACGTCACCAAGTATCAGGTCACCATCACGCGAGAGGGCAGGGCGGCAGGTGTTTGCAGTGCCATTGTAGACAAACTGGGGGACTGCTTGTTTTCCTGCTTCACGGATTTTATACAAACATCCAAAACTACAAGCACATTAATAGTTTTAGAACTTGTTTTTTTATTGCTACAGTGTCATATTTTAAAAGATTTATTTGAATCTGTTTTAAATTATTTTGTTGAACTGTACATAGTTTATGCAGTTCATATCAATATTAAATGTACCAAAGATAAAACATGACAACTTGTTTGAACTATTTTCATTCATATTTCATATAAACTAATTCAAAATAAATAATTTCGCAGTAGTGAAAAAAGAAACTCGTTCAGTAGGGGAATAAAAGTATTTACGTTCGATTTTTTTTTTCTACGCTGAAAATCGAAGTTCACTTAAAGCGTACAGTATGTCCCGAAAAAAGTTCACAATATGTTTGTTTTACCACAGTTTTAGTGCATAATGTATGAAGTTTTCGTGAAATTACATCACATTTTAAGTGCACAACATATGAACTTGGGGTGTGCTGATACCCAATTCATGCACAAAAAAGTTCACTTAATAATGGCAAATGTACAAAAAGTGATCTGAAAACGAACTCTAGATTATGTGAACTTCGGTAAAAATGAACTTAATGTGTGCAAAATGTGCACTAAGGGTAAAAATCCAATAAAAAGACACATTGAGCACAAAAATAATCTCACATTTTTTTTCCAGTAGGTTCACATAAAGTGCTTTTTGTGCCAGGAGATTTTTAGTGTACCTACGAAAGATTTTTTTCTTCCTAAGAACTTGATTGAAATGATGGGTGAGTTAAATCAGCAGATTCTTTTTGTTTACTTATTAACATGTCGTATAATGATTTTCCAGCGGTCGACCATCCTGACAGTGTTTATCCTGTCGATCAGGCAAATACCGGGATGGCACCTTCAAAATAGGCTCCGGCCGTCACCTTCCCGAATCCTTTCTCCTCCTCTATCTCGGCCAGATCATAGAGCTGCTACAAAGCTTTACGTTTACAGACTTTTTGCCGAATAACAGAATCGGGTAGAAGCAATGATATGACATAAAAAATAAAAATAGGAGATTTTGCACCTTTCCCATCGACATGCTTTTGCAGTTTTTATCTTTTCTTTTTCGACTAGTCCGTTAATTTGAGTTCAGCTTTACATTGTCCCTTACAAGATGTGACTAACGTGTCAGGCGAGATCACCTGATAGTAAGTTTTAATTTTGTAAAATAAAACTGCTATTTAGGTACTCAATGTATAAAGAACGTGTTTTCAGACATACTTATATATAACTGTGGTTTAAAATCGTCCGCTTCATTGGTTCATCGTGGTTGATGTGACTTAATGGGCATGTCTTATTTTTTGTACCGTTAAATTATCGGGTTAACTAAATGATCTACTATTTTCTAGATCAAACAAATGGAAGAGGACAGTGTGAAAGAAAAGTTCGGTGACCTGTAAGAAAAAAAAAATCGTACGCAAAAACAAGTATTTTTGTATTCTATGTATACAAAGAATAAGAAAGAAAAAGTCATTATTGTATTTGGCAAATCAGCATGACTGCAGAAAATGCATCAGTATTTTGAAAAGGTGTTCACATCGAGAGCTCTGTTAGTCAAAACTTGTAAGATGTGAGAGGTTGAAACGGTTCACACGAAGAGAATATTTAATCTAATTAAACAAATTTCTTAGCAGATTTTCTTTGGTTTTGGAAGCAACTCAAGGGGAAAATCAACTTCTGATTAATTGGTTCGTGACTTTTTCTTCTTTATTCAAATGTTATTACTTTGTTAAAAGAAGAAACGATACACAAGTACAGACGAGAAACAACACACAAAGGCTCTTAAAATAAGAAACTTGAATGGTTTTAGGAACTGTTTCCTTTTTTTGTGTGTGTGTCTGTGTGGAAACTGTGATATTTTAGGCAATCTGCTGTATTTGCTGATTTAGTTGTTCCCCCCTCCCCCACTAGGCTTTCAATACGTGATGTACACACAGTGAGAAAATCGGTATGTTCTAGAAGGGGTTAACGAACTATTTGTAGTATAACACTTCTGTAGATGAAGTTTAAACTTCTGGCAAAAATTACCGTTACATTCCCTTATCTTCTCGATGGGGACGTGCTTCTATTTGGCTATGGTCTATGGAACATCAGGTTAGTTGTGTGTTCTACGGTGGAAGGTCCGTGAAGACAATTCTGGATTTGGTTATTTGTTCAAACGTCGCAACAGTGATGTCAGTTGGAGGGGAAAATTCCGGAAAGCGGAAAAATCTGGGTCACATGAAAGATTAAAGAAGAAAAAGACGAAAAGAATAATTTAATTAATATGAATGAGTGAAAAGTATGTGACTGGACCCGGGATTGCCTCCATTTCAACTTTGGGGATTTAATTAAATCTTTCTTAACTTTTTTTGTATTAATTTTCAGTAATTTTGAAAGTAAACTTTGTAGGCGGGAAATTTGGACAACAAATTGGGAAAATTTTTCAGTATTTTGTGGAAAATATTGCTACGGGAACCTGGCAACACTACCTTGCACTTTCTTGCCTTAGCTATAGCATTGTTTAGTTTTTCCTGCCGGTGAGTTCTGTTTGTCCCTCTCCCTTACATTTTACGTTAACCACAGTTTTTTTATTTGTGATTTGCGTAAAAAAAAAAAAAATTGAAAGTTTGATCTAAATCAAGTAATGAATGGATATACACGACGGGTGAGACTAAAGGATGTTGGGCTTTTTGATTACCTTCCTCGACGAGCAAGCTCGTCAGTGTGAGGCGCTATTACACTGTCTAGCTTGCTCATCGAGGAAAGTGATCAACAAACTCGACAGTGTATTAGCAAAATATTCGTCAAGCTAGCTCAAGGGCAGACTCGTTAAGCAAGCTGGAAATATGGTAAATTTAGAGCAAAATCCCTCTCGTTCAGCCGACGTCATTGAGTCTAATGAAACATTTTGTTAGCTTTTGCCCCCTAGAACACTAGAAGTGAATTCCTGATGAATCATCAGCTATTTCACTAGAGCAAAATGTGAAATACGTATATTAGTTACCTGATTGTCACCGAACAGCATTTCCTCACAGAATCGGTGTTCTGTCCAGCGAGTTTTTTTTTATAACAGATTGTCCCTGGGCAAGGTGACCCGATGGGGATTTTCCATTGTCTTCTGTAGAATGGAAATAGCGCCCTAGGGATGGAACGTAGAGTTGAAATTTGATTCCGAATCTCAACTGGGATTTGGTGATTTGCGAGGAGCACAAAACCTCTCATCCACCGATGGATTGATCTACCTTCTCAAGTTTTGTTAATTGCTTCGTCATATGCTTGTTCATAATAACTATAACCTATACTGTAGTTGGAAACTGTGTTTACGAAGTTAATTTGCAGCGGAAGGAATTTGCAAGAGACCACCATGGGTGCAAGCCTTGTCCATTCGGTGCTTCCGGATTTTTTTTTTTTTTTTTTTTTGTTGTTGTTTGTTTGGTGAAAGATTTACAACACGTTTCCCTTGTTCACCCGCGAGTGACAGGAGACAGATTAACCAAACTCCCAAGGAATGAGGAGGTGTCACTTCTTTGAAATATGTACTTTTGGTTCCTCACTAGCCCTTTATATTGTGTTTCTCCATCTCCCTCTTTGGTGGACACCAAGCAGAAAATGGAAAACAGTTGGCTTCAAGTTGCAAGAAGAAAGTATTCGGTTACGAAATCAGAATCCGGGTAAGGAAACTTATTTTGCAGTATTTTGGGACACCCATAATATTTCATTTGTTTCACAATGCACTGACTTCATTGCTGAAGATCTCGGAACAGCAGGACAGCTTGAAGCGAATACGTCACTTTTATCTGTTGAGGCAAAATGTGGAACCTTACAGCACCGCAGACGCAGAGTATGAAAGCAACGCTCTCTAGATGGTCTATGACAGCAGTAGGTTTCTTGACAAGTCTTGAATATAATACTGCAAAATTACATTAGCTTAATCTAATTTCCATATTCATTAAGAATGTTCAGCAGTTCAGTGGCGTTGTACCAGGATAAGAAGTACTCACGGACGAAACTACGAGCATATTTAACTCATCATAGAGTTTTCTGATTTTACACAGCAGTAAAGTCGAATTTTCACTTCAAATCGTGACGTGAAATACATTTCGAATAGTTATTTACAATAGAAACATTTACAAGGGCTAACTCAAGCTTATTCAGTGTCCGCTAGATGGCAGGAGAGTGTCAATTTCTTCGCTTCTAATTATAGTTTTCTTAATAGCTTCAAAGGAAATATGCTAGAGAATAATCAGAATTTAGATTAGAAACTTTGCTTTATATTCTGCTACGATTGGTTGGTTGATGGTAGTTTGTGATGTTGGTCGTCAAAATATTACGACCTCGTGCATCAAATTATTAAAATGAGATTTTATCCTACATTTAAATCCTCTTCCAGGAATTTTTACCATTTTCATGCTCGAACAAAGAAGGAAATGAAATGATCTTATTCTTTATGACTTACAGTAGACTCGCGATTATCCGGTTCCTGGTCAACCGAGCCAGTCATCCGAAGATAAAAAAAAAAAGGCTCTTAATAGCGGGAAAATTACAGCGAGAAGTGATGTTTATTTGTTCGACTAGCCTTCACTTTACGTGAAGAAGAGTGTACGCCACATGACATACTGTTTCTTCAGCGTTGGCGTAAACATCGCATCAACTAAGAGAGGAGAGAGGTTCAGTCAGAAAAGAATGAAAGACTTTTTTTTAAAAAAAAAAGAAAGAAAAAAAGAGAGTCTCATGTTTCTATTTGCTTACAGGTCTGTAATTTTATTTATTTAGTGTTTTTTTTTTTCTTACAATAAACCAATTTTGTACATTTTCACGTGTTTTTTCGTTATTTTTACGACAATAGCACTTGACCTCCGTACTACCAGAGTTTTCCCGTATCTGAGGTGGTCTCGGTCCCAATTACCTCGGTTAATCGCGAGTCTACTGTAGTTCAAAATCACATTCATATCTAGTATCCAGACTGTGCTATCGTATACCTTCATTAACGACAGGATTTCCTCTTGCCAGAGAACAAAAGCCAATACAATCAGTCTTCTGTATGTACGGTGACCATTTTTTCTGTCATCGGGAGAGATTATACCAAGATATAACGTCCCCTCTACTTTATTTGCGGGTGGTCTGAGAGTCAACCCAAGAAAAAAGAAATATTCAGGGCACAAATTTAGCTTAAACCCTAAAATTCGGGACGTATGGTCACCATGTCTATATGAATCATGAGTGCTTTATAAAATCTTGTCAGTATGGTAATGGAGGACTTAGACATGTATGTATGTGTTAAAGTAGCTTTTCGACTGCAAATATGCAATCAGCAAAAGTTTAGGAATAGTGTGGTTTCCTACGTTGTTTTGTTATGTATTATTATGAGAATTTTGATATACACTATGACACGGCTTTATGGTTGTAGTACTCAATAAACGACAATTTAATTAAAGAATAGTGTATGCTTTATCAAGCGTACTGCGTGGCCTAATCGGTTCCGCGCCCTGGGTTCTGTTCTCGGTGGTGGGGCCTCAAAATTTCTGTGTTCACACCAACATCGTGAAGACAGTCAAGGGGGGAGAAACTGGGATCACGAAAGTCAGATACACAACTACAAAGAGACGTTACACTAACCCCGTAACACTCTGATTGAACGTAATACAGCCCGTCTGACAGGCCAGGACCCTTGAGAAACAGTCGCGCCTCCCAGTTTAGGTTTTAATTTAGTATACTTTATCAAGAAGTATCCATTTTGTAAGAAGTCTAATTTCGCTGCCCAATTTGGAACACCATGTATCTCTGAAATGTGAAGCGCAAATCAGCAAATAATGAAAGATACCGTGTTTCCTTGTTTGATGTCAGTACTGATACACTTAATTGCGAAATTTCGTGGTCTAATTCGATTACACTCTGTGTAATAATGTAATCTAAGATATATTGGTATTCGTAAGTTGAAAATCAAAGAATCAAATTGTACCACATGAAAAATATATGCAGGAATTGTGAATCTTACTATATTCTAGGCAGGGACACCTCCTAGTTTTAAACAGGATATGTATAAAATACATTTACTATCTGGACACTCCTTCCGAAGCACATGGACCACCTCCCGCTACAAACGTTCCCGGACTTGTGCAGCTGTCGTAACATACTAAGATTATGTAATATGTAGATCAGCGTAGAGTATTGTAGTGTAGAGTCGCTAAGTTGTGCATGCCATCTAAATAGTGAAAACAGAACAATGGAAATTAGCTGTCCATTGTATATATGCATATGTACCTGAGATCATCCGTATAGACAGTCAAGAGGCGTTCTCACGTTCTTGGTCGAATATCTCGTATGCTAAATGCCTACGCAATGCAAATAACTTCCAACAAGGTTGGCGGATGCGTTATTTGGTCAAACATTCTTGCTGATAACATCTGTATTGTGTCTGTGTGATATGTCTGTTAAACTATGTGATGATTGTCTTGTGTATTCAATTTGATGATGAGTATATAGAAATTAAGGATTCATTTTAGTAATGAGCAATTTTGTTAACGTTGAAACTAAAGCTAGGTACAGTACTTAAATGATTCTTTTTGAAACGGGGGATTCACGTGCACTATATAACAGTATTTTTCAGAGTCGTTAACTAGCTTACATTATTGACAAGAGAGCTGAAAACAGGTCACTTTGGGTGATTCAAATGACTCTGCTGACTAGGCGACCAGATGATCGAATCTTGGCCCAATTGACCCAGTGACCTAATCGTGCCCCGGTTATGCTGTTTTGACCCCATTTGATCACGTCTTCTGTCCATGGCTGAAATATTGTTGTATGCGAAATTAACAAATTCTTTCAGAATATAGTTTCCGAAAAGGGCCAGTTTTTTTTTTTTTTACACCTCCGGGGACATTTTCCCTTCTTTCCGGGGATATGAGATTATTTCCATATACCATTACTGTTGTTAGAAACTTTCCGGAGACGTACTTGTGCTCTGGGTGATAAAAACTCAGTTCACTGTCACCCCCTTAAAGAAACACTGTTCAAACACAACAATGTATATAATAAGGAAAGGATTTGAATTTCTGCTTTGCTTTTCGCAGCGCCGGTTCCCTGGAATAGAGCGGGTAGCTCTGTCCAAAACTTGCCCCAGTGATCTGTTTCAGCTCTGATCGAAAAAGAGGCGAATTGGGTTCTGTAAAAACCGTACTGAAGCCCAGGGATAGTTGTGAAGTAATTGTATGAAACAGAATCTTCAACTATACATTCCGTAAGAAGTAATGCTTCGTAGTTTCGTTCTCGGTTTTGCGTGTTTCTGCCAGCAAATAGTAGAATGATCTTAGAATTGGAAAAATGGACTGCCTAAATCGGACGGCAGACATGACAGCCGTTGTACAGTATAAGGAGAAACAGCTACACCAAAACTGTTGATATTTAGTATGATTAATCCCTTGGTCAGGTCTGGTTTTTCATGTTAAAAGCAAACAATAACACCGAGCCACCGTAGTTCAGTGGTAGAATTTTGGGGGAGCATTCGGGAAGTCGTAAGTTCGATCCCAGCGGCTGATCATCCTGACTGTTTTTACAGGTTTTTTTCCTGAGTCACACCAGGTAATGCTGGGATGACACCTTCAATATAGGTCCTGGCCGACTCCTTCCCCTCCCTTAACCCGGCCTGAGCCTTAGATGTCTTTAAGGCCATAAATAAAATCAGATTCTTGAAATTGAAAGATTAGTATACAATCAACATCATTGTTCTGCTGTGCTGGTAAATCTTAATTTGAAGCAGGGTTTTCATCTGTTTCATTATATGTAATTAACCCTGGAGCAGGCCCGTAGCGAAGTGTATTTATTGGCACCCGTCAGTCTAGCTGCTATAGAAATTTTATTTCTGAGACAACTTATATATATAGTATTAAAAATATCATTGTTTTCGATCAGCCAGCGTCATTGTGTTGTTGATTCGACTTGTGTAAAGGTCATTCGCTTGTGTTCTGCGGATGATTTCATAATGCCCTGACCTTTGCAACTATCTGTCCTAGTAAGAAGCGTTTCCTTGTTCCTATCACTTATAAACTGAACATGACAGGAAAGCCACGCTGAATAAATTTGTTGACATTATATTTATCTGCATTTCACACTCGGTGCACTGAACGTGAAGGGAGGAGAAAACGTTTATGATTTCGCTTTCTGTAAAACACTGTGAGCATGGTTATTGAAACAACGTGTTTTTTTTTTTCATACAGTGTGTCCGTGAAGTCATAGTGCGATTTCAAATTACCATCGCAATGATATATGAGAGAGGCATGCTAGAAATCAACTCCATAGCTTGTCATTGGAATGTCAGAAGTCAATGCAGCGTTTCCAACTCAAAATTATTTTAAGCCAGCCTTGCATTTTTTATAACCCAAGGTTTGGAACTCTGCTTGGCATAAGGAATAGAGAAATGGTAGACTTCTTAGCATCCATTCTAAATATGTTTACACCTGACGAATTTAAAGTAATAAGTTGACAACACTGTACAACCTATGACACTGCTGTTGATAGCCTGTATTGTCTGTGAAGTTTCTCGTTGATTTGTTGAAGTAAATCTTGAAAGTATTTGGGTAAAGGAGGCCATAACAAGAACAAAATTATAATAATCCAGGGAGATTGAATACTTAAGATCTACAAATATACCTACGAGTTACTGAACATGCCTTTTAAACATGGTTTTGCAAAGAACATAGGATTACTTTTTTTTGTCTCCGACTGTACATCCTATGCAACTTTTGGTGTCCTGATCGTGAGTGGATAACAGAGCAATGGAATTTGAACTTTGTTGAACGTACAGGCAAGAACTTCAAAAACATTCGTTGACATTGTAAATTGTTCTTGTATGTGATGCATGTTGTGTGGATGGATTAAGTGTTGTTGCCATGTTACAGCAACTTGAAATACCACCATACACTGCACATTTATACATGTATGTATGTATAAATGACTATGATGTGAGTCAAAACATGTACAATCAGCGCCATAAATGTGTACACAGTTGTAAAAAGAAACTTTCTAGGAATGAGTTTGGAATGGATAAAACCGATTAGAGTACGGATTCCAGTAACTTGCAGATATGATTTTTGTAAGTTAGAGAAAATGTACTCAAATTGGTCGACCTATTTGAAAGTTATGTGGAACTCGAAATTTTATGACTAGGTACAATTTTTTTGGCCTTGACTGTACATTTCAAGACATTCCTGTATATTGATAACGCTGAATGCATTTAGAACGGTAGTTTAGTGTTTTTTTTTTGTAGTGTATGCGTTCTCCCAGTTATTCCAAATTGTCATTTCCCCCCACCCCTGTGCCTCAGATGTTTCTCACATTTGGATTGCGTGCATAATGTTTTCTTTGGGAGGGGGGAAGGAGAGATGAAGCACCGATATCTTATTGATCGATTGTTATTTCATCGATTTTTCGAGAGAAATGATGTATCTTAGCAGACATTGTGATCCATCACAGACTTTTTCTGTGAAAGAAGTAACAGAAAGCGAAATAGGAAGTTAAGGAAATAGGCGGAGGGATAAGATATATTGAACATCGATTAAATGACTAAGAAACATATAATTTACGTAGATTATCTCCGCACCTTTCTTTTGTGGATTCCCGACTCTTAAATTGTGTGCTAAATCGTAATAATGGTTATTACCTGAAGTTGTCAACGATGGTAAATAACTGTATGTAATTGTTAGTTCTTAACGGTAGTCTTGTTGTCTGAATTTCTTGATTACTGTTGGAGAAATAGTCGCATATGAGAAGGGAAGATGGCTTAATTTTTCTTCAAAAAATGTTATACGGAAACTTAACAAACGAACATTTCGTTATATATCATCAGTAATGTTATGCAAACAAATTTTATTTACTAATCTTCAGATATAGCCCAATTTCGGCCAGTTTACAGTGGATATTTGAGTTACTATCCGAGATTTGCCTGGTGTGACCGAGAGAAACCAGAGAAAACCTGTCGGGATTGCCGGAACCGAGGTTCGAACCCAGATCAGGGACGTAACTACTATGGCTCAGTACCCCGCAGGGCGGGGGTGATTCTTCCAAGGGGGCCTCTCAATGGGCCGCATCGACCACCGGGCTTGGGTATTCTCTTGCGGGGAGGGGAGGGGGGCATAAAATGTAGTTACGCTTCTGAGCCAAATCCTCGCGAGAAGAGGGCTAACTAGCTAGCACTCATCCTTGTGGGTAATCACGATGAAACTATAAACGGTACTAGAAAAATAGTTTATTGCACCAATATAGGTAGTTGAGTTAATAAATTGTTGCCGGCCGAGTGGTCTGCGGCGGTAGGCCATCGGCTCGAAAGTCCCGGGCTCGAGTCCCGGTAGAGACATGGTGTGGATTTTAAAAGCTGAATGCGAATCGTGACGGGCCGGATTTCAAAGTTTCTAGACTGCCCATATAAAATTAAGTTTACCAAATAAATAGTTGGGTTCTATTTTTTTCTTTTCTTCGTTTTCCGTCATATATTTAAATATGTATCCCACATAAAGAAAAGTTTGCACTGTGTACCTTGTGTATTGTGGTCGTACCAACCCATTTTTGCCTTGGAAAAATGCTTACTGAGGTGTTCCGCCAAAATCAGTGGTAGTATTTTTACATTCATTTCTTGTTCACAATGATTCGTGGTGTTCTCAAATCTTCCAACGTTAATTTCCCTACGTCTTACAATGATGAAAAGTTTCACAGTGACGTAAGTCAGGTGACAATATTTCCATTGTTACTTTCGTATATTTCTGTTTTAATTTTCCTATTTAGTATGGACTATTTCATCCTAAAATAAATACTAGCCTGCAACGAGCTGTTATTTGACTGGTTGCAGAACATTGTAGGATTTGAGTCACACGAACACCGAAATAAAAAAAAAAAAGTTTTTAGACATACTTTTCTTAAATCATTCGTACTAAAAAGTAAAAAATAATTTTGTTTAT
>JAGDQP010027497.1:0-14640 GCA_022664845.1 Lepisma saccharinum
TTTGTTACTACATTACTTGCAATTGTTGCTTATTTCATCTACCTTTTGCTTATTTCATGCATCTTATTGTATTAAAGTTTATTTTTTCTTAGTCTTTTCGATTGCCTCCTGTATCAATTTGCATTATTAAATTAATGTCTAATCTAACATATATTGACCAAGTGCTTTCTTGCCTTTCCATATGTGCGTAGTACTCACAGAAAATTAAATTACATTATAGATTTTAATTGTTAATCTTTTTAATATTGTTATTATTTAAATATAACATCAAATACCATATAGGCACACAAGACGTTAAAGGAATCTACATTTGTTCTTGAAAGCTCTAGGTATATGTAATTCCATGAAATGCCATAACGAATAAATTGTTCACCCCTGGGCCTTTAAGGTAGTTGGAGTTCCTGGGAGTTCTAGTGCTAAGGAATTTCTAAACTCTCCGTCCACTTATTGGAATTACCCTAAACATATAAAATCCAAAAGAAACTTATATCTTGCTGTTGGATTTATAGGTACTTTTTTTTCATAATTTCCAATTACTTTGATTTTAATCCTTTTGCATTTCATATTTTTGTATTTGTTTCTCTCTTCTTATTTCCTATTTCTCTCTCCCTGCCTCTGTATCTCTCTGGATTTTACTCTGTCATTTTTGACATATATAAACCCATTTCTACTTTTCGTGTGCGTCTGCATTTATTTCTCCATCATTTTATTTTATACTGTTTCGTCTCGCTTTTTTTCTTTCATTTATCGATACTAACATATTAACATTTTCAACAAAAGTTGTGCTCTAGTGGTTTCCTGACTTTCGTTACGTAGGATAGACGGAGAGAAGGAGAACAAAGGGTCTCTTTATGAAACAGGATTATAGGATCAGAAGGCCTTGCTGAATAGCGGTGAAAATCACAATTTTATTGATAAGAAGTGCACAAAAAATGGTTGCTATAAATATTCGTTATTAACAAATTACAAGAGCATAAACGGCTAGAATCAACATATATGGACATCTATTCAGATTCCTCAGACGCGGTCTCTCCGGTTATATATCCTAACTGTTGCGTTATCTAAAATTTATGTTATTTTTCTTCCTTAAGTGTTCCCAAGAAGTTTATCAAGCGCCTTTCCCAGCTTTTAATAGAGTCGTTGTAACCCTCTGGATGTGAAATTTCCTAAAATTTGTCCAGATGTTAAAAAATTGATAAAAGATAGATTCCTCAGATTTGGTGGGATCACCTAGATAAGTGGATTTGAGCTATCTCAGACCAATGTATCTTTCCCACTCCTCTTGTAGCTATCTTGCATTAGCAGACAGCTTTACTGACGTCAGGGGCATAAACAATTTTCTTCTCTCAAGCTTGACATGTTGAATATATCCTGTTCCTAACTTTAGCATGATGTTTATCTCTTGGGTCAACTACAGAATACTGAAAATACATGTGCACTATCCTATCGGTTTGTAAAAGAACTTTATAAATTACGTATTTGGATGGTATCTTAGTAATTATAGACTTCGGCCCGTCAAGATGTCAATAGTTCTAATGTTTTAAAAATCGGAAATATCTATGTTCCAGACAAGAATCGAACACTGCTCTAACGTATCAGACACCATGACTAACGCGATTGTCTTTATTGGCTCGTGTTCCTGTGGTACTGCCCCAATAAGTGAAGAGTTAAGGAAAACATTAAATAAAATAAGCATTTAACCTTGAATTTTTGTAATGTCTACGGACTTATTAAATTAAATTATACATTTATAGCAATTTTAGTCACTTACAATGCAGGCATTACTTGCTAACAAACGTGTTAATGCAATTTATAGTTTTCAGTTCAAGATACGTATATCGAATGTATTTTACTAATGGTAAAAGTTACAAAAACAGACGCGTTCTACTGCGCCGTGTACCTCAGTCAATAGATTTTCACAACACACGCAACATTCCAACCAAAGATTACGGCTGGTACTTATTGTGCAACTCGCAAGATGTTTGCGACTTCCTTCGAGCTGACACTAATAGTCAACACCGTTCTTCGCCTTACATGATCAACAAGACTGCACCAGAATGAAGATGCAAAAAATATGTGAATGATAGAGATAATTGGTATATATAATCAAATGCTTTACCTCTCATTCTAGCAATGCAGAGTAGTCCTTCAAGATCACAATCGTTGTATCTGCCTGCAAGTAAGATATGAACGAAAACGTTAAACAATATATTGAAAATGACCATCCAACACGGTTAGCAAAGAAGATTCAGAAATGCACATGCAATTATCCTGCCTTGAAAAAAATAAAAAAATAACATGTATGATTATTTGGATGAAATATCATAACAGAGGAAATTTCTAAGAGTGTGCTAATATGATCAAAGATAATGCCACTTAATTAGCTTAATACATACTTATGTGGAAGTAACATATTTGATGAATCTGTAAACGATTCAGAAACACAGACAATGCAACAGGTTGAAACACTGATAATATTCAATTCAATTTGGGGAAAGTTAACTTCTGATGTACTAGCTACACTCTCATTTCAAAACTTTCTTCATAATATAAAAAAAACCAAAGGGTGCAAGTCAGAACATATAACTCAGAAAACCGTCAGGACGTATACAAAATGCGTCAGAACGTCCACGAAATGCGACAAATCTTGTAAACACTGAAACATCAAAACGTGTAACCGTCAGAATGTATTAGTATAACATAAAGAAACGTCACAACGTATCCTAAATGCAGCAGAACGTCTACATAATACGACAAATCGCATAAACACAGAAACATCAAAACGTATATCCGTCAGAACGTATAAATTTAAGAAACGTCAGATCGCATACAAACTGCGACAGAACGTATAATCCTTGGCGGGGTTTTATTTGTCACTTTACTTTATCTAAAAGTCTTTCTCTGGACGTAGCAATCTTGAGGCGAGTCATCAAATGATTATACTAGTGTTCCACCCAGACGCCGTTTTTCTGCATTCTTCCTTGTCCTGCCCCTAGCCTCGTGCACAGGTCGGTGTACAGGGCGGCCACAGATGAGTGTAGAAAATTATACTCGCTGTTAGACTTTAATCAACTAACGGCCTTATTACCCGCCAAAGATATTTTCTATGCAAATCACATTAATGGTTTTCTCATTAATATTCTGCCTCTCATTTGCATCTACGATCAGGGAGCTACCTCAATACAATACAAACATATCAGATGATAATAATGAATATATATTTTGAACAAATAATACAGAATAGTCTTCTGATTGCTTTGACGTGGAAATCTAAGGTACTGGGCTATCTTACGGCAAACGATTTAACTCAACTTTCCCCCACGAGACCTATTAAGTCACAATACAATATCGGGGTTTGACAACGTATTGTTTCTCTCTATTAATTCGGGATTGAACCTATGACCATACGAAATAAGTATACGAGTCTAGAGCGTAGCCACTGAAGCAAATTATAACTAACAACCGAAAACCTACTTTCAACCTTCCTTGCTAATTCTTTAGTGAAGAATCTCGTGATAAATTCGTCTTTCTATTAAATATAACATTTGCCTTTTTTGCTTTCATCCTTGTCCAGTCCCTAAACTCGCTCCCAGGTCGATATCCAGGGTGGCCTTAGATTCAAATAAAAAAACTGGAAGTGATAAATAGCATCAAAAATAAGAAATACGGACTCCGTCCGAATTTAATTCTGCTAGGCTCAAAACTTGCTCTCTCTTAATAAACTCGGTGCAAATTTCTGCTATTCAATGCAAATTTCAGGTTTCGACTTGCAAAAAAAGTTATCTCAAAACTTAGCTTAGCTCAACGATTCTGCAATTACAACAACTGAATTAAAAACAATAAAATCGGAGCAGGCAACGTGATATCTTGACTTGTACTACTCGCGACAGGCAGCTCGAAAACTAAGTCAAAGATCTGCATCACAACTTCATCTCAACGAATGATAGTTTCAACTAGAAGATGCCTACACATTGTTATGTGTTCGTCCCAGCTTCATCACCCGTTCATTGGTAGAGCAAGACTGCGCTCTTGTTGTTGCTGGAGTTAGACAGTTCGCTCGTTCATTGCTGATGGTAGACTGTGTTCCAACGGCGCGAAACAGCCTCTTTAGATTGGCCTGGTCCCCAACCGACGACCATTCAAAAATACAAAGGATTTCCCATTCTCAGAGACTTACAAGCCCATCACCTTATGAGAAAATCGGTCAGGCTCCTCGCTATCCTCTAGGCTTCTGTATCTGAAAGTAGAGCAAGAATACAAAGACATACTTGCCTCTCTCTCACTTTCACTTCGAGTCTATTGTCCTTGCTTGGCTAATTTTCTAGCCACTTTAATTGTTTGGTACATAACTAGAGGTGTTTAAAATTTAGTATAACAACCTTCAAATACATACATACAAATGTAATGGCATTGTGCACATAATTATATACAAATATGCACATACAAGATATCTATAATATAACCTTGGCTAAGGTAAAACAATATAATTATAATTACATAACATATATTAATTATCACAATATCAAAAGTTAATATGCAAATGTAGTATGCATATATTTTAATACTTTCAGATTAATAATTCATTTGGGAATGATCCAAAGCCTTGGTGTCATATTACCACATGCCAAAATAAATTTTCGAAAATATAGGGTAACAAATTGTTACAAGTTCAGTGTTTATATTGAGAGAAATTCTTAAATTATTCTATTTTATCTTTTAAGTGTTTTCGCGATGAATTATTAGGCGTTCCAATACCAAGATTGTTTTTCCTTGTCAATCACTTGGCTTTCTCCTGCGCCATACTATTTTCACATTCACGACACTAGCACTAGGGTCTTGATACAAACTCCTCCACAGAATCAGTGTTGCTCTGTGACTCTTCTTGCAAAATATTACACTTTTCTTTTTCAGAGCAGAATCCATAAGTATGTGACTGGACAGTTTATCAACTATACTCCTGGTTGACATCACAACTCTTTTAATTACCAAGGGTCCAATGATCGCGCGGAGAATTACAGAGGTCATATTTCACACGCGGTTGCATGTGTCTGCTTACCACCAATAACTCTGTAGTTTTCTGTAAAGTCGTTCTTCCTCTTTACAAACTCTGTTAGGGGTTGAGATAAATTAATTTGATCCACGTTTATTTTCAACAGTTTTTGTTCCGAGGGTGCATCACTTCAAAATTATTATCATTAATCTTATGCTGTAGTTATGAGTCTGCATTCGCCTGTTGTACACCCTTTCCTGCCTGCTTCTTGCTATGATAATTTCAACAAATAGAGGAATATTAAAACAAACTTTCCAAACACCAAGCTTATTGTACAAGAACAACAACCACTAACAAAAACATGAATCGATCCAACAACGTACGAATTCAAGTATTTTAATAAACAACTTCTCCAACAAAACAACTATAGCAGAAGACTTGACAAATAAAATTCCATTATTGCCTATCTCTCAACACCAGTTGGTCCAACAATGGTTCTATACGAGAATTTCTTCCCTTCCTCCCTATTGTCTTAACAGGAACCTCAACATACAACCTTTTCTCGTGGCTATACCATGGTAGAAATCGCTTAGAATTCTTGTATAGCGATTTCCCATCAACCTTCTCTTTTTCTTCCAATGGAACGTATTCTCGGAGCAAGTTCTTTCCGTCCACCTTCAACAGTCTAGGTACCTTCACGACATTCTCCAGGTCACTGCGCAAAATGAGGTATGAACCTTGGGAAAACGGCTTATTCCTTAACAGCTGTAACTTGACATCCAGCGAAGTACTGCTGAAAGCTTTCCTTACATCTACGCACGGTGTATCTGGATAAACTACGTTGTAGTTATATATTTCTTTTCTTCCAAAGTCTCTCTTTCTCTCTCCACGTCTTCCTCTTTCTTCTCCGGGACTTCTAGCGAATTAACCTCTAAGCTAACCAATGTTTCTACTTTTTCCTTGGATGTAGCCAATTTTCTTCGTATAATTTCCTCGAATTCCACAGTGGAAATAAGTTGACCTTTTCTTCTCACTAGTTCTTTCTTCACTGTATCTTCAGTTCCCTCCTTTTATTTCAGATTTATTTCTTGGGCAGTAACCTTCATAGTCTCTATGGCTTCTTCTTTTGCCTTGCACACGGCCAACCTCTTCTGTATCCTTGCCTCGAAATCTTGACTGGAAATGAGCTGTCCTTTAATCATCTCTCGCTCTTTCTTCTTTTTCATCGGGAAAATTTCAATTTTACTCTCTTCTAACGAAGTATCAGTAACGACCCCTACATCGACCATTTCAGTAAGCTTCAACATTGACAACGTTTGAGTTAACAGAGATATATCCCGTTCCATCTACTCAACATTACGAATAGCATTATTCTCAATCTTTGCTGCACAAGACTTCATACCTAATAGACCAAGAGCTGGAGCACACTTTATTTACCCGAGTTTACCATGAACAGGGGTCTGTGCTTAAGATTGCCTGCCTACAGTCTTCAGAAAGCCCGTTCTTAAGGTTGGCGAGTGGTGGGGGTACGAGTAATGACGTCATCAATATGGCTGCCAAACCAACTTGTGACAGTATACTTAAACAAACCTAGCTCTGCAACGAAGCATCGTAGAACAGTTATCTTTTTTTTAAATTACTCGTTATTAAATAATCTTTATTTTGTGTAATGTAATTTATTACGTAACTGCAATAGTTTTCCTGATATGTAGCTTCAAACATATTTTTTTCGAGTTTTTATATTTGAAAGTGGATGTTTCAAGCCTACCGTTGTGCATGATAGGCACTTAACTTATCTTGGGATTCCAATTATTCAGCACAAAAACTGCATGAGAAACTTATTTTTTTTACGAAAAATTTTGTTGAACTAAAGTTAATAACAAAGATAGAATTGTTTTATTTAGTAATGACCTGCCATCTACTGAAGCTATTTCGTTAGCAAGACAACACGCTTGTACCATTGAATTTGAAATAGAAGAAGTTGCTTTGTATTTAAGAAGACTGATTCTAAACGAGGCTGAGGCAACAAAATTACCACATCCACTTTATGTCGAAGATATTATAAAAGGTGAAAGCAAAACGCCTCAATTGCTGGAAACCTTTTTTAGAGAGTTGTTTGGTGGGTCAAGAAAACCTAAAAACAAACATTTAGAGAAGAGAGTGAGTTCTTGTGCACAGGATGCAATTTTTATTACTACGAATGGCAAGGTAAAGCCAAAAAAAAAAAAAACATTTAATTTTAGGCCTTGACATCAAAAGTTTAACCGGAAGCAGAAAACTCGTGCATATAATCAATCATTGGGGACACTGTATTTGTTATCATGAGGCAGAAGAGTTAGATACTGATCTAGCAGTTTCACTTGACAAAAAAGCACATATTCTCAGGTACAGCACGTGAGAATATAAAACAAAACTTCCAGGCCTTCTAACTGGATTGGCCTGGGATAACTTCGACTCTAATATAGAAACACTCTCAGGTGAAGGTACTTTACACTATAGGTTTGGCATTTGTTTCCAAAATAATATGTCAGAAAACGTAGTAATAGGACTTTCCTGTAGCAACACTGAACAGAGAGTTACTACAAGTACTTCTAGAATGAGATCTAGATCTTATAAATGTGACTTGAAAATGCTGGAGCCACACCCAAAAAAGGTAAAACTGATTAATACGTTTTGCTCTAGTGTTGAAACTTCCTGTAACAAACGTATGGGAAACATCTCTTATAACGGACTTTATCTGGATGACTTCCATGGAATGGTGAAAAAACACTCCGATGTGGGCTGGATGTAATTCAGAAACAACTGAAGATTGTTCCGTTATTCAAGAAATAGGTTATATGGAAAATATAAATTTGCCTCCGACCCGGAACGTTGTGGTTCTGGAAACACTGAAGACATGTCGGAAAGTAGCACAAGAGTGTGGAAATCCGTGTGTTGTTGTTCATTACGGCCTTGCTGTGGCAAAACCAGCTATTTTAATTCAAAATCAGGAGAAACCACTTTTTGACAACGTTTTTGTATGTTTTGGGTCCTTCCATATTGAACTAGCTTTGTTTGGAGCCATTGGATATTTAATCGAAAGCTCAGGTATCGAACAAGTCCTCGTTGAAAGTGACGTATTAGCCAGTGGTTCATTGACTGTTTTTTTTTTAAGGGAAAACTGTATAACAGATGCAAAAGAATTCATGTTCTTCTGTTACTTGCTCTAGAAAGGTGCCACTTTCAAACATTTCTGAAGCAATATGAAGATGCGTGTCTCATTGTAAAAGTGCGGAATCTAGTGAGAGATATGAGAATCCAGAAATTAGGAAACTGTACGAAGATTACATGGTGTTCTCAGAAAAAAAAAAGAATAGACTTCATGGCAAAACTGCTCAATTCTACATGCAATACATATACCTTGTGGAGATCTATAAGTATTTCAGTAGAGCTTACAGAACGTACAATGTGAACATGTACATAGATGCTATACAATAAATCACGCCAATATATTTTGCCTGCAGTAGGCCTAATTATGCTCGCTGGATGACTGTTTATCTTTTGAACTTACTAAATATTGAGTCAGTTTGCCCTCGTGCAAAAGAGGTCCTTTCTCAAGGTGATCGGTCTATAAAACGCTCTGAAACACCTTCTTCTCGACATTTCTCTTGAACAAACAATTAACGCGGATACAGCATCAAGACTAACTGGTATTACAGCGTTTGTCAACTCTAATTCAGCTAGAGCTAGGTGGGTGAAAACTAGATCATTGAGGAGCAAACTGGTAACAAGCTTGTTGGAAGACAGTGGTGTATCCAGGAAAGACGATTCTAAACAGGGCCTTCAAGAGAGTCGGATCAAAAAAGACAACAAAGATGTTGATGGTTTAATATCTTTACTCAAGAGCTTTTCAGATCGTTTTGAAGAAATGAACGGAAGAAACATATTTTAGAAATAAATCCAATGGACATGCAATGAACGAAGTAATAAGTACAGATCTCCTAAGTTGATACTTCAAAGGCACAGAGGCATTTGAAAAATTTAAGATGTTGTATGTAAGTGATTCAAAAAATGTTCAACTTCCAATTCCAAGAAAACTTGTTTTGAACTGTGCTTCTATGTGTGCTTCGAAAAGTATCCAAGGATCAGATAAAAAAAACTCCATATGGTAAAATGTACCCATGATCTTTTCGCAAGACTACCCAATATCACTATTGAACAGAAGTGTAACATGATGGATGTTATGGCCTATCATCTTACACCAGTTCCCCTAGCTCTTCGACAAATGGATGGTTCTATGAATAAAACATACAAATCAAAACTGATTCATAAGTTAGAAGAGTTTCAATCAGCAGATATATCTGCATCAGCGGCTGTGGAAACTATAGTCGTTGATGAAATATTCATCCTACACACAATTCAATTCCCGAATAACTGCGGAGCTCTTGCCAAACACGTTCTGGGATTAATATGTAAAGGAGAAGCTAAAGAAATCCACCTAGTGTTTGACGTCTATGGCACTCAGACTATCAAGGATACGGAACATGACATTCGTAATGCTAAAACATTACAGAGTGAAATAAAAGTGTCTGGACCTGAACAAAAAACTCCAAAAAAGCCTTCAATACTCTACGAAGTGAGCAGTTCAAGATATCATTACCATACTTTTTATGCAAATAATGGAGATTTTCCAAATATTGGCACTTACTGGGCAATAAAACATTAAATGTTTCCATAAAACAGACTTGTTATCAGGTCTCATGTATATGCACCAACATGGATGTTCATGAGGTAAAAGAACTTGCCTGCCAGAACAATGAAGCAGATACGAAGATAGTTTGGCATATTGCACACACAGTTCGAAATGGTGAAGAGAAAAATATTCTGGTGCGAGCAAATGTTTATGATGTTTTAATGTTAATGATCTATCACCAAAATAACTTAAAGAATGCACACTTATGGCTTGAATGTGGTGTATTTTCAAACAACTCTAAAAAATATATTAACGTCTCAAAAATAGCAAAAGAAATAGGAAGTGAATTAGCAGACAACCTTCCAGGCTTTCACGTCTTCTCTGGCTCAGATTACACTGTTGCTTTTATCAAACAAGGTAAAATTAAACCATTCAGCACAAAAAGTATGGCTCACCAAAAAACTATGGCTAAATTAGGAGAATTCCTCTTGGTGGATGAATCATTGCTGACTGGTATAGAGACGTATGTGTGTGGTATGTATGGCCATCCTTCGTATGTCTGAGTAACAGAACTAAGGTACAGTATATTTAAAAAGAAAACGTCTCCTCTGCTAATAAGTGAAGCATTGTCAAAACTTAGGCCTTTTGATCCTACTCTTCTTACTCAGTCAAAACCTGCTTTGGAACAAAAAGTAAAACGGAGCAATACTGTATCCCGGATATGAACGTGCAAACATCTGTAACCCTCTGGAAAACACTGACCCGACCTCACACGGATGGAATTTTGCAAACGGCAAATAACAAGTAAAGTGGTATGAAGGGTCTATGTCGCCTGGTATTATTCCACCTGAAAATGACAATACTTTTGCAAGTGAGGATGAAGTTGCTTCAAGCAGCAATGATAGCGACACAGACTTCGATAACAATTTATAAATACAGTATAGAAAATAACTCATTAATGAAGAACTAAAGTGACAACTTTAAATTTATTTGTGCAATATATTTTTTTTAATTTAATACCTATTGTAAGATTTGGCATTACTTAGAGAAGCACAATATAATGCAAAAATATAAATAAAATTTGTTATTTTGCTTGTTTTTGATTATAATACATAAAACGTCCACACTAATACTGAAGCTAATACCATACAATACTCAAAATCCCTGCCACAACGAGCTGGACAAGCAGTTCTTGGTTTCAAGAGTAAGACAACAACTGCAATTTACTATCTCATTATGAATCCAAAGATTTTGTTTTGGCATTATTAAATACCACACAATCTTAGGATTTTCTAAGAGATTTTGCCTATTTTTTCTTAACGGTTTAAGGGTTACTTTGATTGAAACATTCACTTTCAAAAACTCGAAAAAGAAAATGTATTTGAGGCTAAATATCAGGAAAAGTATTACACTTACGAAATATATTGCCATTACACAAAATAAAGATGATTTAATTACGAATAATTTAAAAAAAACGAAAACTGTTCTACGATGCTTCGTTGTGGAGCTAGGTTTGTTTAAGTATACTGCTACAAGTTGTTGCCGCAGCCATATTGATGACGTCATTACTCGTACCCCCACCACTCGCCAAACTGAAGAACGGGCTTTCTGAAAACTGTATGTTACAGGCAATCTTAAGCACAGACCCAAGTTTATGGTAAACATGGGGCAATTAAAAGTGTTCCAGCTCTTGATCTATTATCATTGCCTTTCAATTTCCCTGTTCGCAATCAGAACTTGGTCTCTTTTTCTACGAATTCTTTCTAAGTAGTCCTCAAGCTAATTTATTTTTTCTTCAAGATTTTGATTTCATTTACAGCAAAGGACGATGATATGCCTGGTTCAACATATATGGTACATCCATAATTCAAACTCCAGACTCCGGAATTGTATTTGTCTTCGCGTCTCTTCCATATCTAAATAAGTACTTTGCCTATATCTCTTCGTCCTCTTGCTTCCCTCTTTGTTAAGACTGGAATTTATCTCCCTCCAATTTCCATTGGTAATTCTTCCTGCGGGATGCCTTTCACGACTTTCGATCAATGGACTTATATCAATACACCATACGAAGAGACATGTAGGTCTATATTTCTGTTTTGTGGGGTCCTTCGACATTTTTACTTCTCACCCTTCTCAAAGGGGTAGTTCTGGTAGAATCCCTGGCTGCTCCTGACGTCATCTCTTCCTGGTCTTCTCTCGCTGCTACTATTTTCCAGTGACGACTCCAATTTCCGGAAAAAGTTTCTATTTTCATCCCTCCAACTATTTTTCAGACATCTCCCTCTAGAATTTTCCTAGCAGAATCAGTGGAAGCATTCTGACCTCCACTGCTCTCCTGGTCCTTGTTGACGTAAATTTTTCGGCTATCTTCTACCTCTCTTTCTCCCTTTTTCTTGCTAGAAGGTCTAACACCTGATTATTCCTCTTCCTTTCCTTCCTTCAATCCTGGCTCTAGTTCCGCATTTCGAAGGCTTCCATTTGGGCGACGGTCTCTGCCATTACCCACTTCCTTCCTACCTCTTGTAACATTTCTACTTCCTTCTGGGCTTGATTCTTCATCCTCGAACTCATAAATAGCGACTTGTTTTTCGAAGCTCCAGCCATTCTTCGAGATTATGATCGTAATATTAGCCTTGGCCAATATATCGGTTCCTAAAACTAAACTATGACGAAGCTTTCTCAGGATGTATAATGTTGCTTCAACCTTCCTCCCATGAATATAAATGTTAGCCCTCATAGCACCGAGTATTTTTTGCTTTGGCTGTAGCAGTGTCTACCCACTCATTAAATGTCTCCCACACAACACCTCTGTTAACAAGCTGTTTAGCAAAATCAATACTTATCACTGTTGCTTTAGCACCTGAATCAATTCATGTGAGTTCCCTCATACCTCTAATATTTACAAAAATAAATGGCATTTCAAGGCTTCTTTCATTCAGATCCCAGCTTGCCCTATTACTTAATCCTAACGAGGAAGCTTCTTTGTTTCTGTCTCTTCCTTTACTACAAAAAGGGGTTAAGTGTTGCTCAATACCACAATAATAACATTTACGTTTGTCTCGTGCCGGTGGTTTACTTAGAGACTGCTTTTACTTATATATTCGCCACATTTCGCTTATAAAAAGCAGGATGAAGAGGAGATTCTGATAAGTTTACGGATTGGACAGGCCTAGAATTTTCCAAAGAGGTTTCTAGTGGGTTACACGGTTGTTGAGATTCAAACTCTCGTTTATAAATAGCATCGTCTACAAAAGTTTACTGTATCTGGTGACCCTTTACTTCTAACTCACTATAAGTTTGAATATTTTGAAAAAAAAAATGGAAATTCAAGATGACATTTAGCTATTATGTTGGATATTTGATGCTTAGCTGGAGGTGGCTCTGATAATCTCTTATACCATGTGGCAACGCGGCGCGAAAATTGCGTTAATGACTCATCGGGGCTTTGGTATGAGTATGAGATTCTCTGTGTGATTTCCAATTCATAATTAAACGAAAAGAACTCAGCCGAAAAATAATTTCTATGCGTGTTCCAATTTTCAAATTGACCTGAAAATTGATACCAAGATAACACAGACATTTTGAGAGATTTACCTACTACACATTTGAGCATAGTTTCGTCAGAAATATTTATCTCTTTACAAAACTCAATAAGATGCTCTAAATAACTGAACGGATCTGAGTCCACACCATACCCTGTAAAAGTGGGAAAGTCTAGCTTCACTTTTTCAAAAATCTTTCTAGCTCCATGCTTGCTGAAGCGGAAGGAGATGAAGAGCTTGGGTTCCCTGTGAAGTTACGTAATTCATTGTGCTGGGACGGCTTGTATTCAATTCCTTATTTTTTGCTTCCAACATCTGTTCGTCTGTTAGTTTAACTCCTGTTTCTTTGCCTAAAGCATCGTAAATGCGTTTACGAAGTACTTCAGCCTGATCATTCAGTGTCCCTGATCCCAACAGCATAAGAAAGAACTACAACCCAAAAAAAAGCTTTTTTCTGCAACTTCTTAACAAACCTAGGTGCAAAGATATTACTACCAATTAATTATTGGTTAATTTAAGCTACAGTCTTACTGTTAAGTGAGGCAAAACTTGGCTACAGATTTTCTATTCGGTGAGCCAAATATTGGCTACAGTCTTTCTGTTAGGGTAGCCAAATCTTGGCTACAGTCTTTCTGTTTGGGCGTCAATCTTGACGGCGTTATATTTGTCACTTTACTTTCTCTAAAATCTTTCTCCGGACGTAGCAAACTTGAGGAGAGTAATCAAATGATTTTACTATTGTTCCAACCAGACGCCATTTTTCTGCATTTGTCCTTGTCCAGCCCCTAAACTCGTGCACAGGTCGATGTACAGGGCGGCCTCAGATGAGTGTAGAAAATTATATAATAGTAAAACCAAACTTTCGATCACTTTAACGTAATATCAACTTCAGTCTTCAGATCGACTGTATACATGAAGAGCTTACGACTTTGCACCTGTAATACTCTCAACTCGCTATTAGACTTTAATCAACTAACGGCCTTATTCCCGCCAAAGATATTTTCTGTGCAAACCACATTAATGCTTTCCCTGATTAATATTCTGCCCCTGGTTTGCATCTACGATCAGTGAGCTACCTCAATACAATACAAACGTATCACATGATAATAATGAATATATATTAGAAGGAATGGTACAGAATAGTCTCCTTGACGGCTATGCCGTGGAAATGTAAGGTAATGGGCTATCTTACGGCAAACGATTTAACTCAACTTTCCCCCACGAGACCTATTAAGTCACAATACAATATCGGGGTTTGACAACGTATTGTTTCTCTCTATTAATTCGGGATTGAACCTATGACCATACGAAATAAGTATACGAGTCTAGAGCGTAGCCACTGAAGCAAATTATAACTATCAACCGAAAACCTACTTTCAACCTTCCTTGCTAATTCTTTAGTGAAGAATCTCGTGATAAATTCGTCTTTCTATTAA
>JAGDQP010027497.1:14650-24944 GCA_022664845.1 Lepisma saccharinum
ACAACTGAATTAAAAACAATAAAATCGGAGCAGGCAACGTGATATCTTGACTTGTACTACTCGCGACAAGCAGCTCGAAAACAAAGTCAAAGATCTGCATCACAACTTCATCTCAACGAATGATAGTTTCAACTAGAAGATGCCTACACATTATGTGTTCGTCCCAGCTTCGTCACCCGTTCATTGGTAGAGCAAGACTGCGCTCTTGTTGTTGCTGGAGTTAGACAGTTCGCTCGTTCATTGCTGAAGGTAGACTGTGTTCCAACGGCGCGAAACAGCCTCTTTAGATTGGCCTGGTCCCCAACCGACGAGCATTCAAAAAAACAAAGGATTTCCCATTCTCAGAGACTTACAAGCCCAGCACCTTATGAGAAAATCGGTCAGGCTCCTCGCTATCCTCTTGGCATCTGTATCTGAAAGTAAAGCAAGAATACAAAGACATACTTGCCTCTCTCTCACTTTCACTTCGAGTCTATTGTCCTTGCTTGGCTAATTTTCTAGCCACTTTAATTGTTTGGTACATAACTAGAGGTGTTTAAAATTTAGTATAACAACCTTCAAATACATACATACAAATGTAATGGCATTGTGCACATAATTATATACAAATATGCACATACAAGATATCTATAATATAACCTTGGCTAAGGTAAAACAATATAATTATAATTACATAACATATATTAATTATCACAATATCAAAAGTTAATATGCAAATGTAGTATGCATATATTTTAATACTTTCAGATTAATAATTCATTTGGGAATGATCCAAAGCCTTGGTGTCATATTACCACATGCCAAAATAAATTTTCGAAAATATAGGGTAACAAATTGTTACAAGTTCAGTGTTTATATTGAGAGAAATTCTTAAATTATTCTATTTTATCTTTTAAGTGTTTTCGCGATGAATTATTAGGCGTTCCAATACCAAGATTGTTTTTCCTTGTCAATCACTTGGCTTTCTCCTGCGCCATACTATTTTCACATTCACGACACTAGCACTAGGGTCTTGATACAAACTCCTCCACAGAATCAGTGTTGCTCTGTGACTCTTCTTGCAAAATATTACACTTTTCTTTTTCAGAGCAGAATCCATAAGTATGTGACTGGACAGTTTATCAACTATACTCCTGGTTGACATCACAACTCTTTTAATTACCAAGGGTCCAATGATCGCGCGGAGAATTACAGAGGTCATATTTCACACGCGGTTGCATGTGTCTGCTTACCACCAATAACTCTGTAGTTTTCTGTAAAGTCGTTCTTCCTCTTTACAAACTCTGTTAGGGGTTGAGATAAATTAATTTGATCCACGTTTATTTTCAACAGTTTTTGTTCCGAGGGTGCATCACTTCAAAATTATTATCATTAATCTTATGCTGTAGTTATGAGTCTGCATTCGCCTGTTGTACACCCTTTCCTGCCTGCTTCTTGCTATGATAATTTCAACAAATAGAGGAATATTAAAACAAACTCTCCAAACACCAAGCTTATTGTAGAAGAACAACAACCACTAACAAAAACATGAATCGATCCAACAACGTACGAATTCAAGTATTTTAATAAACAACTTCTCCAACAAAACAACTATAGCAGAAGACTTGACAAATAAAATTCCATTATTGCCTATCTCTCAACACCAGTTGGTCCAACAATGGTTCTATACGAGAATTTCTTCCCTTCCTCCCTATTGTCTTAACAGGAACCTCAACATACAATCTTTTCTCGTGGCTATACCATGGTAGAAATCGCTTAGAATTCTTGTATAGCGATTTCCCATCAACCTTGTCTTTTTCTTCCAATGGAACGTATTCTCGGAGCAAGTTCTTTCCGTCCACCTTCAACAGTCTAGGTACCTTCACGACATTCTCCAGGTCACTGCGCAAAATGAGGTATGAACCTTGGGAAAACGGCTTATTCCTTAACAGCTGTAACTTGACATCCAACGAAGTACTGCTGAAAGCTTTCCTTACATCTACGCACGGTGTATCTGGAGAAACTACGTTGTAGTTATATATTTCTTTTCTTCCAAAGTCTCTCTTTCTCTCTCCACGTCTTCCTCTTTCTTCTCCGGGACTTCTAGCGAATTAACCTCTAAGCTAACCAATGTTTCTACTTTTTCCTTGGATGTAGCCAATTTTCTTCGTATAATTTCCTCGAATTCCACAGTGGAAATAAGTTGACCTTTTCTTCTCACTAGTTCTTTCTTCACTGTATCTTCAGTTCCCTCCTTTTATTTCAGATTTATTTCTTGGGCAGTAACCTTCATAGTCTCTATGGCTTCTTCTTTTGCCTTGCACACGGCCAACCTCTTCTGTATCCTTGCCTCGAAATCTTGACTGGAAATGAGCTGTCCTTTAATCATCTCTCGCTCTTTCTTCTTTTTCATCGGGAAAATTTCAATTTTACTCTCTTCTAACGAAGTATCAGTAACGACCCCTACATCGACCATTTCAGTAAGCTTCAACATTGACAACGTTTGAGTTAACAGAGATATATCCCGTTCCATCCACTCAACATTACGAATAGCATTATTCTCAATCTTTGCTGCACAAGACTTCATACCTAATAGACCAAGAGCTGGAGCACACTTTATTTACCCGAGTTTACCATGAACAGGGGTCTGTGCTTAAGATTGCCTGCCTACAGTCTTCAGAAAGCCCGTTCTTAAGGTTGGCGAGTGGTGGGGGTACGAGTAATGACGTCATCAATATGGCTGCCAAACCAACTTGTGACAGTATACTTAAACAAACCTAGCTCTGCAACGAAGCATCGTAGAACAGTTATCTTTTTTTTAAATTACTCGTTATTAAATAATCTTTATTTTGTGTAATGTAATTTATTACGTAACTGCAATAGTTTTCCTGATATGTAGCTTCAAACATATTTTTTTCGAGTTTTTATATTTGAAAGTGGATGTTTCAAGCCTACCGTTGTGCATGATAGGCACTTAACTTATCTTGGGATTCCAATTATTCAGCACAAAAACTGCATGAGAAACTTATTTTTTTTACGAAAAATTTTGTTGAACTAAAGTTAATAACAAAGATAGAATTGTTTTATTTAGTAATGACCTGCCATCTACTGAAGCTATTTCGTTAGCAAGACAACACGCTTGTACCATTGAATTTGAAATAGAAGAAGTTGCTTTGTATTTAAGAAGACTGATTCTAAACGAGGCTGAGGCAACAAAATTACCACATCCACTTTATGTCGAAGATATTATAAAAGGTGTAAGCAAAACGCCTCAATTGCTGGAAACCTTTTTTAGAGAGTTGTTTGGTGGGTCAAGAAAACCTAAAAACAAACATTTAGAGAAGAGAGTGAGTTCTTGTGCACAGGATGCAATTTTTATTACTACGAATGGCAAGGTAAAGCCAAAAAAAAAAAAAACATTTAATTTTAGGCCTTGACATCAAAAGTTTAACCGGAAGCAGAAAACTCGTGCATATAATCAATCATTGGGGACACTGTATTTGTTATCATGAGGCAGAAGAGTTAGATACTGATCTAGCAGTTTCACTTGACAAAAAAGCACATATTCTCAGGTACAGCACGTGAGAATATAAAACAAAACTTCCAGGCCTTCTAACTGGATTGGCCTGGGATAACTTCGACTCTAATATAGAAACACTCTCAGGTGAAGGTACTTTACACTATAGGTTTGGCATTTGTTTCCAAAATAATATGTCAGAAAACGTAGTAATAGGACTTTCCTGTAGCAACACTGAACAGACAGCTACTACAAGTACTTCTAGAATGAGATCTAGATCTTATAAATGTGACTTGAAAATGCTGGAGCCATACCCAAAAAAGGTAAAACTGATTAATACGTTTTGCTCTAGTGTTGAAACTTCCTGTAACAAACGTATGGGAAACATCTCTTATAACGGACTTTATCTGGATGACTTCCATGGAATGGTGAAAAAACACTCCGATGTGGGCTGGATGGAATTCAGAAACAACTGAAGATTGTTCCGTTATTCAAGAAATAGGTTATATGGAAAATATAAATTTGCCTCCGACCCGGAACGTTGTGGTTCTGGAAACACTGAAGACATGTCGGAAAGTAGCACAAGAGTGTGGAAATCCGTGTGTTGTTGTTCATTACGGCCTTGCTGTGGCAAAACCAGCTATTTTAATTCAAAATCAGGAGAAACCACTTTTTGACAACGTTTTTGTATGTTTTGGGTCCTTCCATATTGAACTAGCTTTGTTTGGAGCCATTGGATATTTAATCGAAAGCTCAGGTATCGAACAAGTCCTCGTTGAAAGTGACGTATTAGCCAGTGGTTCATTGACTGTTTTTTTTTTAAGGGAAAACTGTATAACAGATGCAAAAGAATTCATGTTCTTCTGTTACTTGCTCTAGAAAGGTGCCACTTTCAAACATTTCTGAAGCAATATGAAGATGCGTGTCTCATTGTAAAAGTGCGGAATCTAGTGAGAGATATGAGAATCCAGAAATTAGGAAACTGTACGAAGATTACATGGTGTTCTCAGAAAAAAAAAAGAATAGACTTCATGGCAAAACTGCTCAATTCTACATGCAATACATATACCTTGTGGAGATCTATAAGTATTTCAGTAGAGCTTACAGAACGTACAATGTGAACATGTACATAGATGCTATACAATAAATCACGCCAATATATTTTGCCTGCAGTAGGCCTAATTATGCTCGCTGGATGACTGTTTATCTTTTGAACTTACTAAATATTGAGTCAGTTTGCCCTCGTGCAAAAGAGGTCCTTTCTCAAGGTGATCGGTCTATAAAACGCTCTGAAACACCTTCTTCTCGACATTTCTCTTGAACAAACAATTAACGCGGATACAGCATCAAGACTAACTGGTATTACAGCGTTTGTCAACTCTAATTCAGCTAGAGCTAGGTGGGTGAAAACTAGATCATTGAGGAGCAAACTGGTAACAAGCTTGTTGGAAGACAGTGGTGTATCCAGGAAAGACGATTCTAAACAGGGCCTTCAAGAGAGTCGGATCAAAAAAGACAACAAAGATGTTGATGGTTTAATATCTTTACTCAAGAGCTTTTCAGATCGTTTTGAAGAAATGAACGGAAGAAACATATTTTAGAAATAAATCCAATGGACATGCAATGAACGAAGTAATAAGTACAGATCTCCTAAGTTGATACTTCAAAGGCACAGAGGCATTTGAAAAATTTAAGATGTTGTATGTAAGTGATTCAAAAAATGTTCAACTTCCAATTCCAAGAAAACTTGTTTTGAACTGTGCTTCTATGTGTGCTTCGAAAAGTATCCAAGGATCAGATAAAAAAAACTCCATATGGTAAAATGTACCCATGATCTTTTCGCAAGACTACCCAATATCACTATTGAACAGAAGTGTAACATGATGGATGTTATGGCCTATCATCTTACACCAGTTCCCCTAGCTCTTCGACAAATGGATGGTTCTATGAATAAAACATACAAATCAAAACTGATTCATAAGTTAGAAGAGTTTCAATCAGCAGATATATCTGCATCAGCGGCTGTGGAAACTATAGTCGTTGATGAAATATTCATCCTACACACAATTCAATTCCCGAATAACTGCGGAGCTCTTGCCAAACACGTTCTGGGATTAATATGTAAAGGAGAAGCTAAAGAAATCCACCTAGTGTTTGACGTCTATGGCACTCAGACTATCAAGGATACGGAACATGACATTCGTAATGCTAAAACATTACAGAGTGAAATAAAAGTGTCTGGACCTGAACAAAAAACTCCAAAAAAGCCTTCAATACTCTACGAAGTGAGCAGTTCAAGATATCATTACCATACTTTTTATGCAAATAATGGAGATTTTCCAAATATTGGCACTTACTGGGCAATAAAACATTAAATGTTGCCATAAAACAGACTTGTTATCAGGTCTCATGTATATGCACCAACATGGATGTTCATGAGGTAAAAGAACTTGCCTGCCAGCACAATGAAGCAGATACGAAGATAGTTTGGCATATTGCACACACAGTTCGAAATGGTGAAGAGAAAAATATTCTGGTGCGAGCAAATGTTTATGATGTTTTAATGTTAATGATCTATCACCAAAATAACTTAAAGAATGCACACTTATGGCTTGAATGTGGTGTATTTTCAAACAACTCTAAAAAATATATTAACGTCTCAAAAATAGCAAAAGAAATAGGAAGTGAATTAGCAGACAACCTTCCAGGCTTTCACGTTTTCTCTGGCTCAGATTACACTGTTGCTTTTATCAAACAAGGTAAAATTAAACCATTCAGCACAAAAAGTATGGCTCACCAAAAAACTATGGCTAAATTAGGAGAATTCCTCTTGGTGGATGAATCATTGCTGACTGGTATAGAGACATATGTGTGTGGTATGTATGGCCATCCTTCGTATGTCTGAGTAACAGAACTAAGGTACAGTATATTTAAAAAGAAAACGTCTCCTCTGCTAATAAGTGAAGCATTGTCAAAACTTAGGCCTTTTGATCCTACTCTTCTTACTCAGTTAAAACCTGCTTTGGAACAAAAAGTAAAACGGAGCAATACTGTATCCCGGATATGAACGTGCAAACATCTGTAACCCTCTGGAAAACACTGACCCGACCTCACACGGATGGAATTTTGCAAACGGCAAATAACAAGTAAAGTGGTATGAAGGGTCTATGTCGCCTGGTATTATTCCACCTGAAAATGACAATACTTTTGCAAGTGAGGATGAAGTTGTTTCAAGCAGCAATGATAGCGACACAGACTTCGATAACAATTTATAAATACAGTATAGAAAATAACTCATTAATGAAGAACTAAAGTGACAACTTTAAATTTATTTGTGCAATATATTTTTTTAAATTTAATACCTATTGTAAGATTTGGCATTACTTAGAGAAGTACAATATAATGCAAAAATATAAATAAAATTTGTTATTTTGCTTGTTTTTGATTATAATACATAAAACGTCCACACTAATACTGAAGCTAATACCATACAATACTCAAAATCCCTGCCACAACGAGCTGGACAAGCAGTTCTTGGTTTCAAGAGTAAGACAACAACTGCAATTTACTATCTCATTATGAATCCAAAGATTTTGTTTTGGCATTATTAAATACCACACAATCTTAGGATTTTCTAAGAGATTTTGCCTATTTTTTCTTAACGGTTTAAGGGTTACTTTGATTGAAACATTCACTTTCAAAAACTCGAAAAAGAAAATGTATTTGAGGCTAAATATCAGGAAAAGTATTACACTTACGAAATATATTGCCATTACACAAAATAAAGATGATTTAATTACAAATAATTTAAAAAAAACGAAAACTGTTCTACGATGCTTCGTTGTGGAGCTAGGTTTGTTTAAGTATACTGCTACAAGTTGTTGCCGCAGCCATATTGATGACGTCATTACTCGTACCCCCACCACTCGCCAAACTGAAGAACGGGCTTTCTGAAAACTGTATGTTACAGGCAATCTTAAGCACAGACCCAAGTTTATGGTAAACATGGGGCAATTAAAAGTGTTCCAGCTCTTGATCTATTATCATTGCCTTTCAATTTCCCTGTTCGCAATCAGAACTTGGTCTCTTTTTCTACGAATTCTTTCTAAGTAGTCCTCAAGCTAATTTATTTTTTCTTCAAGATTTTGATTTCATTTACAGCAAAGGACGATGATATGCCTGGTTCAACATATATGGTACATCCATAATTCAAACTCCAGACTCCGGAATTGTATTTGTCTTCGCGTCTCTTCCATATCTAAATAAGTACTTTGCCTATATCTCTTCGTCCTCTTGCTTCCCTCTTTGTTAAGACTGGAATTTATCTCCCTCCAATTTCCATTGGTAATTCTTCCTGCGGGATGCCTTTCACGACTTTCGATCAATGGACTTATATCAATACACCATACGAAGAGACATGTAGGTCTATATTTCTGTTTTGTGGGGTCCTTCGACATTTTTACTTCTCACCCTTCTCAAAGGGGTAGTTCTGGTAGAATCCCTGGCTGCTCCTGACGTCATCTCTTCCTGGTCTTCTCTCGCTGCTACTATTTTCCAGTGACGACTCCAATTTCCGGAAAAAGTTTCTATTTTCATCCCTCCAACTATTTTTCAGACATCTCCCTCTAGAATTTTCCTAGCAGAATCAGTGGAAGCATTCTGACCTCCACTGCTCTCCTGGTCCTTGTTGACGTAAATTTTTCGGCTATCTTCTACCTCTCTTTCTCCCTTTTTCTTGCTAGAAGGTCTAACACCTGATTATTCCTCTTCCTTTCCTTCCTTCAATCCTGGCTCTAGTTCCGCATTTCGAAGGCTTCCATTTGGGCGACGGTCTCTGCCATTACCCACTTCCTTCCTACCTCTTGTAACATTTCTACTTCCTTCTGGGCTTGATTCTTCATCCTCGAACTCATAAATAGCGACTTGTTTTTCGAAGCTCCAGCCATTCTTTGAGATTATGATCGTAATATTAGCCTTGGCCAATGTATCGGTTCCTAAAACTAAACTATGACGAAGGTTTCTCAGGATGTATAATGTTGCTTCAACCTTCCTCCCATGAATATAAATGTTAGCCCTCATAGCACCGAGTATTTTTTGCTTTGGCTGTAGCAGTGTCTACCCACTCATTAAATGTCTCCCACACAACACCTCTGTTAACAAGCTGTTTAGCAAAATCAATACTTATCACTGTTGCTTTAGCGCCTGAATCAATTCATGAGAGTTCCCTCATACCTCTAATATTTACAAAAATAAATGGCATTTCAAGGCTTCTTTCATTCAGATCCCAGCTTGCCCTATTACTTAATCCTAACGAGGAAGCTTCTTTGTTTCTGTCTCTTCCTTTACTACAAAAAGGGGTTAAGTGTTGCTCAATACCACAATAATAACATTTACGTTTGTCTCGTGCCGGTGGTTTACTTAGAGACTGCTTTACTTATATATTCGCCACATTTCGCTTATAAAAAGCAGTATGAAGAGGAGATTCTGATAAGTTTACGGATTGGACAGGCCTAGAATTTTCCAAAGAGGTTTCTAGTGGGTTACACGGTTGTTGAGATTCAAACTCTCGTTTATAAATAGCATCGTCTACAAACGTTTACTGTATCTGGTGACCCTTTACTTCTAACTCACTATAAGTTTGAATATTTTGAAAAAAAAAATGGAAATTCAAGATGACATTTAGCTATTATGTTGGATATTTGATGCTTAGCTGGAGGTGGCTCTGATAATCTCTTATACCATGTGGCAACGCGGCGCGAAAATTGCGTTAATGACTCATCGGGCCTTTGGTATGAGTATGAGATTCTCTGTGTGATTTCCAATTCATAATTAAACGAAAAGAACTCAGCCGAAAAATAATTTCTATGCGTGTTCCAATTTTCAAATTGACCTGAAAATTGATACCAAGATAACACAGACATTTTGAGAGATTTACCTACTACACATTTGAGCATAGTTTCGTCAGAAATATTTATCTCTTTACAAAACTCAATAAGATGCTCTAAATAACTGAACGGATCTGAGTCCACACCATACCCTGTAAAAGTGGGAAAGTCTAGCTTCACTTTTTCAAAAATCTTTCTAGCTCCATGCTTGCTGAAGCGGAAGGAGATGAAGAGCTTGGGTTCCCTGTGAAGTTACGTAATTCATTGTGCTGGGACGGCTTGTATTCAATTCCTTATTTTTTGCTTCCAACATCTGTTCGTCTGTTAGTTTAACTCCTGTTTCTTTGCCTAAAGCATCGTAAATGCGTTTACGAAGTACTTCAGCCTGATCATTCAGTGTCCCTGATCCCAACAGCATAAGAAAGAACTACAACCCAAAAAAAAGCTTTTTTCTGCAACTTCTTAACAAACCTAGGTGCAAAGATATTACTACCAATTAATTATTGGTTAATTTAAGCTACAGTCTTACTGTTAAGTGAGCCAAAACTTGGCTACAGATTTTCTATTTGGTGAGCCAAATCTTGGCTACAGTCTTTCTGTTAGGGTAGCCAAATCTTGGCTACAGTCTTTCTGTTTGGGCGTCAATCTTGACGGCGTTATATTTGTCACTTTACTTTCTCTAAAATCTTTCTCCGGACGTAGCAAACTTGAGGAGAGTAATCAAATGATTTTACTATTGTTCCAACCAGACGCCATTTTTCTGCATTTGTCCTTGTCCAGCCCCTAAACTCGTGCACAGGTCGATGTACAGGGCGGCCTCAGATGAGTGTAGAAAATTATATAATAGTAAAACCAAACTTTCGATCACTTTAACGTAATATCAACTTCAGTCTTCAGATCGACTGTATACATG
>JAGDQP010027498.1:3020-24943 GCA_022664845.1 Lepisma saccharinum
CAGATATATTTGCATCTGTTTAATTTCATCATCATCTTTTGAGTATATTTTGTTTTTATTATTGTTATTTCCTTTAGTAACTCAGTTATTATTGTAATTGATCTCCATGAGTCATGTCAGGCTTTCAAACTGTGAAGTAGGTTTTAGTTCACCAGTAAAGCCACGGAAATTCAAAATTATAGCGAATATGACTAATGCAAAAACAAAATCAATGACAGTACAACTGCAGATAGAAAAAAAAGTTGTTTTCTGCAAAATTGCAAACTGAAGGTATGGCTGATAACATCCAGTGACCATCTGTAAGAGATTACTGGATCTAGTGTTTACGTGATCGTATGCGTGTGTCAAATTGAGGAGCAGTGTTTCATATTATTCAAATTTACATTTGAATTAAGCTCTGCGTTATTATGTTATAACTGAAAGTTGAAGAGATTTTTATTTTAAAAAAATCAGTGTCATATTTGTAAGTAATAAATACAGAGATTATTCGATAGATATTGACTTCCACTATTTCTTGCTTATAATCTAAATTGTCTTGTTTCAATATTAAACACTGCAAAGAAACCAGAAAACCATGAACTATATATGACCGTTATTAGAATCTTTTCTATTATAGATTTTTCGATTGGTCTTAATTTATTTACAATGAAACAGAAGCTGGTATTTCAAAACTTTACTTTACTCATACACTCAGATATTAAACTTACTCACAAAATAAAACTTGTAATGAGGCTTTGTAATATACACTTTATTAACTTTTCACGTTTTTAGAGTCAAGAATATTCATATTTATCATTGCAAGACAATCCGATTTCGAACATTCTGAAAATATTTGTATAACATAGTCTTACCAATGAATAAAGATCCCATTGTATTGGTTTATTTCTACCATAAAAATGGCGACCGACAGAATACTCATACCATACCGCACTCAACATCCAATAGCAGAAATCAAGATCATATAGGAAGCACCATCCGAACTGTTATTGTGTCAGTTAGTCTCGTTCTGGACACACTACCGTGATTTTTTTCCAAACGGCTACCTAACTTTCAACTGTAGCTACATTGATGAATTCAGTAAGCCTCAAGACTATCTGCATACTAAAAGAACATTAGAATTCGCCTGTTGATAACTAAATGTTGAGCTTCTAGTACCAACGTTAACTCTTAAATTTATTAACTCTAGAAACATAATTTAGATATAAGAAGATTTATCTTAATGCCTTTCATATAAGCAATTTTTAGAGAGGATTGTTAACATTTTAGAATTAGAGAACAGCAAAATAAGTAAGGGAAGCATATTACACTGGAAAATGCTCCTTTTGGCGTAGAGTTGGTTTCGGACTAAAGTAGCCAAGTGTCCTTCAGATGATGAGGAGTTCTCTAGCTCAGCTTCGCTTACGTACTGTTATAAAGGATTTTCTTAGTTAAAATAGATGAACTTTGTGAAGATAATAAATAAATAAACAAAGTACTTGCAAAGCGGTTGAATAACAAGACCAACATTTAAATTACTGTTGAGCAAAAAGTTTTGTAAGCCAATCCTTAATTTAGATATCGTTTTAGAACATTTGGTGCCATTTTATCTTCAACTACGGAATAAGTATTGAAAAAAATACATGTTACATGGTTAGAAATTAGCTCACACACTACATGATTATCATTAACTGAAACAAGATATATAAATCAATTATAAGAATTTGCAATGTGTAAAATCACAAATTTCTTTCTGATTACTGTTTTAATATGAAATATATCTTTCATCACGGTTTTTAAATCTTGTCAGATAATGCAGAAAATTGTGTGTTCCTTTAATTAGTATTTTTTATGAGATATATTGTTTCCATTCCTTCAAAGCAAACTTGGAATGGCATAGATTATTTTAGAAACAATTTTTATCAGTTTCTTTTTCAAAAATCATCCCAAAAATTGACAGCAATACATTTAACTGAAGTTGAAATACAGAAATTAACACCAACATATGCAAGCCGATAAGATTAACTTATTACTAATTATATTTATCATTTTGTAGTGAGCATAATTTTCCATTTTTCTTTCATTTCTTTTTTTTTTAAAAAAAAAACAGGGTACTCCTGGATCACCTGGTCCACCAGGACTACAAGGCGACAAGGGCGAACCGGCATTCGTACCTTCAAATCTCGTTCGTGGACCACCAGGCCAGTCAGGTGATAAAGGTGATCGAGGTCTTGATGGCTCCAAGGGCGAATCAGGTCTGCGTGGTCCACCAGGGCGACCTGGACTTGAAGGCTTTTCGGGAGTGAAAGGTGACAAGGTAAGCTACAAAACGTCTTGCTTCGTGTTTATGCATTTTAGTGTTGGCTAAATCGCGGCTTGCGAGTCATACGCATTAATATTTTCGCTGAACTCCTTTTCGCATTAGAAATGAAATAAAATATAAATAAAAAATCAAATTCTGTTTATCTGTTTAAACCAGCTAGTGTAGCTACTGTCAGTTAACTTGCAGTCAATACGAGAAAATGCGAAGTATTATCATTCAGGAGAAAGAAAAGTAAAACGATCCATCAATTTCGTTATGTAATTATAAGTTTGTACTAAGTAGACCTGATGTAGTTACATATTTCGGTGATACGAAACTAACATTTCAACCCAAATTACAAATATAACCAACGAAACTTTTAAATTATTAGGATTCCTAATTGGGAATGGAAAGGAATTTAACTATTTTTCGTTACCAAGTACGCTCGTTAGAAAAGATGTACAATGCAAGAGTTACCTCAGAGATAGTAAGCAAAATTCAGGTATATATGAACGCGTATGTAAATGTGGTAGAAAAAAATATATATCTGGATGACTAAGCGTTGGCTGTCTGTATGAATTATCGAACATGAAAGGAACTCCAATTCTGAAAATCCGGTATCTG
The DNA here is from genome assembly GCA_022664845.1 of Lepisma saccharinum. Lineage (NCBI taxonomy): Eukaryota > Metazoa > Arthropoda > Insecta > Zygentoma > Lepismatidae > Lepisma > Lepisma saccharinum. The sequence continues at coordinate 5,923 of JAGDQP010027498.1, forward strand.
GTCTTTCCAAACACTTGAGATCGAAATATCATCATATTGAATCTTCAAAGGTAGTTCATAATGCCACCAGAGATCTATTTTGGAGGCCTGCTACATAATTCAAAATAATCAAGAATTAAATACTGACAGGGGAAACTTTCACAAATCTTGGCTCTTCTTTATCGATGACATACTTGTGACACGTAAACATTAACATACCACACACCCCTTCACTTAAGACCCACCCCCTTAATAATAGGTTAATTAAGCACACAATATCAGTTTTAAAATTTGTAACTACAATTTGCACAATTATACATATAATATACATATTCAATAGTTTATGTACTTTCCACTAGACATGTTCTGACAACACTCACAAATAGTTGGATTCAAATTTCCAATGTCCACTGATGTCTTAGGGAATTATATGTTAACATATTTGCACATTCCACATATCTTACATATTTCAGTGTGTATATACACGTAACAACATAATTTTCAACTAAAACACACGTTATTACATATTCAATTACCCATTGTTAAAATACTTGAAGACGGTAACAGATTGTTACAGGAAAGCTTTGCACCAGTCTAGACTTAGAGCAGTGATGATTCTAAAATTGGCGTCCCGTGGAACACCTGTTGAAACATCGTGAATTGTTAAGTGTGCCGCAAAACTTCTGAGACTGTAATTTTGCTGGCTAAAGTAATGAAAATAATTTCACTCAATATTTATTTTGAAAAAAGGAAGAAGGAAAGATTAACGCGTGCAAGACCGAGTAAGTAGCTGTTCGTGTCAGGTCATATGATGGACTCCAGTGAAATAAGTTGAGAACCACTGATCTAGAGTCTAGACGACTACATGTACGAGAACAGATATTTAGGTAAGTTTAAATGTGTAATACTGGTCCTCTATGGCGTGTTATACCATGTCTTCATGTAAATGAGTTACTTCACGTCATTTACAATTTAACGTAATTTTAGATTAGATTTGGGTTATGTTAAATTAGGTCAAGTTATAATAGCATGTGGGGGAGTATCTAAAGTTCATTCTTAGTCTAAAACAACCAGGAAAAGGTGCCATAGTTCAGCATTCATTGGCAAGATGACACGACGTGGATTTCATTTCCTTTCAAGTTCTACACTAAAGCAACAGGTTTTCAAAGCTCTTAACGAAACTATTGAAGTAAAATATACAACAAAAACAGAGCAGAATATGATTTCAAACTCATCATTTTAGGATGGATTACTCGGATCAATTACTCTCCACTCTCAAGCTCCACTACAAGGAAAATTTGATTACGCCCTGTCGTAACATAAGAAAACTCGTCACTCATTAAGCTGAATCTTGACAATGATTACCAAGGAAACCAGTAAAAGCTTAATCGTATAGCAACTCCAATCACGGCTGAATTCCTGTGTAAATATCTATAATTTCAGTGGCCATGGAAACGCTAGCAAGTTTACCAATATATGTATTCCTGGTAATTTTTTATTGTAAATATCTGTTTTAATTTTAAAAGAAGGAAACAATATATTAATACGTAAACATTAGTAATATGGTCCTGCAAAATAACATTGTTTTTTTTTTGTAGGGTGAGAAGGGTTATCCTGGACTCGACGGAACTCCTGGAGAACCTGGAATTCCAGGACCAAAAGGAGCTAAAGGAATTAGTGTAAAGGGCGAACCTGGATTAGGTGGAAGATCAGGAAGTAAAGGAGATAAAGGCGAACCTGGACTGAAAGGACTAAAAGGAGAAGCAGGTGAAGAAATATCATGCATATATATCGTCAGCTTACAAGTGAAACACATAGTCAAAAAGCATAGTTTTTAGAAAACGAAATTGTAATATTGCTACTAAAAGACAATACTGGAAAAACACATGTCAGGATTATATTTTTATTCACACCATTTATCTATTAAATATACAAGATTATTTATGTATTGCTATGACAATTAATAACAATGAAAAATAAAAATATACGTGATTAATATATGTCCCAAATTGTTAACATGCACATATTTATTGACGATCAACATTATTGTTCTTCACCAATCGAAAGAAGTCGCACCTTTACTCTAGAAAATACCACATTAACTCAAATCACATATTTTTGACGTATCATTGTTTCACTTTTAACTTATATACTTTTGAAGTACTAAAAATCATGGGATACCTATCTAATAACGTGTGAGACCCCCTCGAGCACGGTAAAGTGCAGCGACTCGACAAGTCTCTGGTAGTCCGCTGGAGGGATGTGCAGCCATGGAACCTCGATTGCCGTCCACAATTAGGTGGTTGTTGCAGGTGGACAATCCTGGGCACGAATAGCTCATTCGATGATATCCAACACGTTCTCCATAGCGTTCATGTCTTGTGATTTAGGGGGGAGGGGAGGTAAATCATGCGTTGGAAGTTGCCAGAATATTCCTCAAACCTGTCGCGCATCATTCAGCCCGGTGACATGGCGCATTGTTATCCTGGGAAATCCCATTGGTGGCAGGGTACACGAAGTTCATAAAGGGATGGAGAGTCACCAAGCAGCTGAACATAACGCTACCGGTCAATGTCCGGTTCAAGCGGAGCAGAGGACCCAAAACATGACGCCATGACGGAGCCACCACCAGCTTGCACAGTGCCTTCTTGACAACTTGGGTCCATGGTCTCATACCATTCGCGCGTACTAATTTAAAACGTGACTCATCTAACCTAAGGCTTAATCCACGTGTTTCCGAGCCCTTGTGAGTTGCCGCCGCCGATGGGTAGCGATTAGTAGCGGCACACATGTCTGTCGGTCTTCGGGTGCGATACCGCATGGAGACCAAATTGCGCTGCACTAACTTTTGAAACACGTTCCTGGAACGTCCTTCATTGATCCCTGATGTCAGATCACGCACTTTTGCGTGGCTGTTTGCCCGAATAAGTATGCCCAGACGTTGCCGGTCGCGGTCATTCATCGCCAGTGGGCGGTCACTACGTTGTCCGTGATGGTTCGTAATGCCTCCAATGCGGTACTCACGGTCCTTGACACTTTGGAGCGGAAGTAAAGTTCAATACCCGGACGACTTTCGAAATCGCATGCCTCATTCGTCTAGTACAAACTATCCCGCGCTCTAACGCCGTTAATTCTCGTCGGGTTGCCATCACCACGGTACACGACGTTTCACTGCACTCACAGAAGTCTAACTGACCGCACTGCAGCTGCTTTGCGCCGTTCAACCGGTTTGCCGTGATGTCACCGCGCCTTCAACTAGTTTCCTTCAGCTATTCCTTGACTTTTGGCACTTATGTATTTAACTCTACTACATGAACTATCTGCATGGACTTGACATAATTTCAGAGGAACTTCTGCACACAGTTTGATTCCTGCATTTATAATGTGGTATAGTAAGGACGTATTTCCTCATCCTGGTGCAATTATGGACTTTTATTATTATTTTTTTTAAGTGTTGTGGTGTTTTATTATATTTTATTTTTATTTATTTATTGACTTTACGGGAGGCTAGAGTGCAACAGACAAGGTCTAACATAAGTACTGCGGCTAAATAGTGAATCAAATATAACTAACTAGGCACTCATTCCTCGTGGTCTAGTGGTTACAGTTATTGACTCCGGATCCGTCATGAGGAAGGCGGCGTGGTTCGAGTGTAGCTCACACCGGGCATTCTGACTAGAGCTTTCAGGATTTGCCGGTAGTCCCATCACATTAGTGCCGGGATTTAACTACAATTTAGACCCTGACTAGTGCTTTCCCCTATTATATTTCAATTCTTTATTTCTAAAAGCACAAGATGAAAACGGCCCGAGAAAAAGTTACCTAAAGGAATTCAACTTCACAAGATAAAAGATTGTTTCTCTTTTATTGTTTCCCCCTCCCATTCTTTCTCTCATAGAAACATCAAAATTATAAGATGTGAAGATTTGTAGCATTTAGGTGCTGAAAAGGCCTGAAGTGTAGTTACGTAACTAGCCAAATAGATAATTAACTAAAAACATTAGCTAGATTTTTACAAAAAAATATATAGTTGTGACTCTCTTGGGTTCAGTATGCTGGTATGCAATCACTAGACTAATCAAACACACACATATGGAATATTTTTCAGGGAGGGGCAAAACGACCAAAGTTCAGGTGGGGTACTGTGGCTTCAAACCCGAACAAAATCATCCTTAAAACGTTTTTTATTTACTATTTCCGTCTCATACTGTATCAATGTATGAGAAACACCTTCTTCATTTACATAATTTATGAGTATTTAATACTGTGCTCTCACTCATTCTTGTAATACTAATGTTTCAAACTAAGGCTGAACTTAGCTCAGGATAGGTTTTTTTCTTTTTTAAAAAAGAAAAGATCTTGCTTTATACATAATTATTTTCGAAAATTCATAAGATCATTCCCAGTTTATGTTGGATTTAAACGGTTAACGGTGATTTCTCATAGGCTATTTGTATTAAGTATCTGACTTTAATAGTCAGATTTTAGACCTAAGAATGTTCTTGCAACTCAGCCTTGAAATCTGAGTTTTAACTGGTCATATATTTCCTGTCTTTGCAATTCCAACAATTCAATGCTTAAAAATATTTTAAGAAACCTGTTATTTCCTGTTTGATTGGTATCCAAAACTACAAGAACGTATTTTACCAGACCCCCTAAATTCTCGAGCACACACCTCCAACTTCATAACTTTTGCACCTAAAATTGATAGAAATCATGCAAACTCCACTTACCTCAACTTTCATTTTACTGAAAATATATACAAACTGAAAATCCTGGCAGAATTTGCGAGGAAAACCACTACCTTGTGTTACATAGACGTTCTCTATCTTACAGCCGGTGTGGTTGCGGCTGAACTTAGCCTTTCGAGCGCCACTCCTTGCATAAGAAGAAGAATAGAAATTTAAAAGGATCGCTGTTAATTATTCGCAGATACCTAACGGCTTGAATCACCACACTTACGTCATGTAACATCCAGAGAAATTTTCTCTGTGAACCTTTTACACCTGGTAACTTAAAGGCAGAAAGAAAATACATAAATTGAACTTGGAAACTGTTACTTTATTTGACAGGAATTTGTGCTTCTCTATTGAATATTTCTCTAATATTCCCCCCTATCTTACTTAAAATGGTTGAGAAAGAGATACTGTATAGTTTTGGCGGGAAATCAGCACACACTCGAATTACACACTGGGACGTTAATTTTTTATTCTCTCGGGAACAAGTGAAATTTGTTCTATTTTTATTCTAATTTTTTATTCTCTCGGGATTGAATCAACGCGGCGTACAGACTTCGCCTGTAATTTCTTCGGCTCTATTCCCTATCTCAAAAGGCGGTTGCACTTCCAAGAAAACTCAACCTTGACTCCCATGTCATTCACCCTTCCATGAGGATTATAATTAATCTAGCCAATACTTAACAACATATTGAAACTTGTTCCCTTGGCTATGTCGGCTTGCAACAACTTATGCCCTCTCGCGTATAGCGAGAAAAGCAACATTTAGAGAGGGGGAAAACGAGACCTCACGACAAGCCTGATTCTCTAATTAATTGATACAAGGTTTCACACATACATTCACACTCAGAACTGGGAATTTTGACTAATTTGTATTTCCAGTAGCAATTCCGCCGTAGAGGCAGATTTAGTTACTTGAGCAAAGCTTGAATTTACATAAGTTATTGTGCGCCTCGAATGGAAAATACACATTGTTAGCAAACGACCACTGCCGTGTCCCTCCCATGGGGATTTTATTTAATTCAAAAAAAAGTACTGACGAGAGGTTCTGCTCTCTCTTCCCCTTCCAAGGGTTCAGATTTATAAGTCCCTAGCTTATTCGCATTACGAATGGAAACAGAGTATCACGTCCCTCTGACTTCCAAAAAAAAATTTCGAATTCAGATTTATAAGATCATTATAAGTGATAGATTTGAAAGTAGAAGTGAAACCTGTGTACTGAACTTATTACTTGCTCTCATGAAATTTCAAAGATATAAAATACAAGTCCCGAAGGAACCTAGGATCTTACCCCTGGTCATCGCATCTGCAGGGCCTCGAAGTGTTGCAGTGGTCAGTCAGTTCATACGTGTGGTCTCAGCGAGACGCGCTCCCATTTATACGGTTCCTACCCCACTTTGTTTCAACAACGAGAGCTTGGACCAAATTTAAAAAACCGTCTCGGATTGGCTGAAGCTTCCCACACTTTCTTACCGCGCTCCAGAGTTCAGTACACAGCAACCAAGTTCCCTCGCTATATTGAAACTAAAGCTAAAAGAATATAAGCATATGAAATACATGCAATAAAAATTCAAGTACAAAACATAATATAGAAAATTAAGAAACATGTAAATGACAATAATCAATAAAAGGTTACATACCCACATATCTATTTACAACCAATTTATATGTACACTAAATATGGATCTGGCCAGATCATTACCTATAACCTAAAATATAACAACATTTTTTTTTTTTTAAATTTGCATATATTACATTATTTATATGAGTAACATGATTGGTTTATCAAGCTTTTTTACACTTGGGAGGACTATTGTACGCTATAGTTACTATGAAAGCAGACCCCTCAATGTTAGCGGGCAAGTGACGGAAATATTATCTACTGAACAACATTTTCGCCAATATATAGGTTATATAAATGCAAGGCAGACATTCAATTCTATTTATATAAAATGAAGGTATGAACATTTTACAGCCAGCTCTAAAATTCAGGAAGGGGCAAATACCTCTGCCCCCGCCGCTGCGGACGCCCATGCACACACACAGACAAAATACCTAGAGTTGTGGGGATTAAATTTTTTTAAAAGAATGTCTTCCTTTATCCTCTGTCTTCTGTATGTAGTTCGTCTTGATAACTTACGAGATAATAGTATTATCTTAATGTAAATTGGTACTAAACAGTTACCATGCGTCATTAATATTTTGTTCATTGTTTCTGTTTTGGTGTTATGGTATCAAGATTTCTTCTGAAGTACAAAGCCTCATCAGTACCTTGTACCTCAGAAGAAATCTTGATGCCATAATCCCAAAACACACCGAAAAATACGAAGAAATGGCAGTTCATTCTGAAACTATGAAGATAATAAATTATATATTGTTGCAAATAATAATATGATGTTAATTGTTTACGGCTATCATGCAATCGTTCGTTTTAAAATATTATTAACGATTTCGAGTGTAATTTTGAATTAAAATTTTACATCATTTCAATTATATCTGCAAATAAAAGTATCATTAGCAAATGAAATAAATCTAAAATGTATAACTCAACAATACAAGAAAGTATAAAATGAATGTTAGGTTTAGATCTACGACGGTCCTTTTCAACCAAAAGAGCTATACAAAATTTAAAAAATTAGCTCTAAGATTTAGTTCGATATACTCTTAATTTCTGTATTCAGATAAAACGGACAGATGCCGCTTCAACTAAATTTATGTCATCATTCTCATTAATTATGGAATTCACATTATCTAGAAACAACTGCATCGTCTCAGGAAACAATAGTACATAAAATTCCTTTTCCTCACAGATCATTTAATCCTAAATCTAATAATTATATTAAAGATATCATTCGCGACAAATTTATAAATTCTACACAACTTCAAATCTAATCTATGTTGGTAGCAGGGTTGGAACGTTTAAAACAATATGTTTTAAACAGAGGTGATTGTTTTAAACATTTTGGACATTTGTTTTAAACGATGTTTTTTTTAAAGCCGTGTTTAAAACATGATAATTTTAGTTTCCTTCTTTGAAAGAATCATATTATTTTTAGGAGTACGAAAGGGTGTGCTTTACCAGTAAAACGTATGCAATTTGTCCCGAGTGAAAGCTAGTTTCCAAAATAATCAATATTATGGCGCCTCAAGGCTACATCATGCATTGTTTCGATTTATTCTTTATTGTTAATTATAAGGAATAAAATCATAATAATATGAATTTTAAGAAGTCATGAACTGAAGCCAAGAGAAACTTGTTGTAACGCAGTCAGTAAAGACACAAACATAAATTTTAAGGATTTGTGTTTACCCTATATCGATTAGCATTGGAAAGTAGTTTTATGGGTAATCCAGATAAGCCTAGTAATGCAAGATAACTGTTAATGAACAAGTATTGCTAGCGACTGTTTATGTATGAATGTTTCGCTAGCACTTCACCTGTTCTTTGGGTTTTGATGGCCCGGGTAATTCTTCCTTAAAAATGCATAGCAAATACAAATAAACCTTCTGTTAATAATAGAAGAAAAATATCTCATTAAATAAATTTGTTCCTCTGTAGTCACAAATAAAGTAAAGAAAAAATGGAAATGTAATAGTTTTTTTTTCCTTGGTAGCAGTTTTACAAAGAAGGAAAGCGTAAACGCCTTATTTATAAAATCTTCGTAATACACCTCACTCGTTAGAAAAAAATCTACTTCTTCATTCCTCAGCTAATAAACTATCTGTATGCATTTTTTTTTTTAGTATATACAGGGTGTAAAGAAAAGATGGCCACAAACTTTGGGAGCTGGATCCTGACATCGAAACAAGAAAAAACATGGGTCGAATTCCTCTTCGTTTTCGAGATACAGTGTTTGTAGCTTGGAGCCCAAAATCGACTATCCGCAGTAGTAAATACAATGGATATTTCGCTATAAATCTTAAACGATCCACTAACATAAAATTTAGTTTTCATAAAGTGATCTTCATCAGTACAGTGGATATTAGGAGTTAAAAAGTGATGCCATCGAGTGATCAGTGTTGCCAACCTAGTATATTGTTTATATTTTTCAAATGACACTACGTCAGTGTATTGGATATGTGGTATTCTCTAATGATGATATACAACATATGTGAAGCACAGAACACAGTGTTGCAAACTGTGAATTTTATACAAAAAAAAAGTTAAGCATTAAATCAGGTTACAACTTTTTTTTTCAAAAGAAGGGGCATATTTCACATGCAACTTTGCGTACTGTTTTTACCATCTCTAGAGGGTGCCATATATTAATTAAACTGACGTAGTTCCATTTAAAAAATAATAATTATATACTAGGTTGACAATCCTGATCACCCGATGACATCACTATTTAACTCCTAATATCCACTGTATTGATGCAAATCATCTTCCGAAAGCTAAATTTTATTTAGTGTATTGTTTAAGGTTTATGGCGAAATATTCACTGTATTTATCATTGTAAGGAGTCGATTTAGGGCTCCAAATTGCTAACCTTGTATCTCAAAAACGAAGCGAAATTTGACCTATGTTTAATAGAACATTTTTCGGGGCAGGATTTACCTCCTAAAGTTTGTAACTATCTTTTCTTTACACTCTGTACATATGTTTGCATTAACTAAACTTTCAACAAAGTATTCTCCATTCTTCTTCTGTTCCTGTGAAATAGACTGGACAGAAATATAGCCTTAATTTATTAAAGTACCAAATGTGCTTCTTCTCTAACGTCGTGTATGTAGACTTAAGAACTATGAGATCTAACTAAAACAGAGAAGAAAATCGAATGGTTTCCACTTTCTTCTTTCGTTTTTGTTAGTAGTGTAAAAAGACAAGAAATGTCTATCATGTGAATGAAGTTCTGTATTTGTATATGTTAAAACTGAGTCTTGTTTTACAGGACACTGTGCTGTTCCTGAAAGCATCACGGATGCTCATAAGGGAGAGCGAGGTGCTCCGGGAGATAAAGGAGAGCCAGGACCTCCAGGCAAAGATGGTCAACCAGGTGATCAAGGATTGCAGGGATTACGAGTGAGTGGCAATATTTTGGAATACAGAGAAAATAAACAAGGTTCTTTTATATACGTTGATTTTAATTAAAGTAATTTGCAGCTGATTCACGGAAAATAATCTTGTTTAATTCGTAAAATATTATAAAAATAACTTTTACATGCGACTATGTGGTTTTATGCTTTTAAAAAGCACATCTGTATAAGATTTGTTCGAAAAATTTCAGGAACTTAATTGAAGTGTAGAAAGTGCTGGGAAGCGTGAAAATATTAAGTACTTAGGGAATATTTGAATAATTTAGCTTATAATTCGATAACAAAAGTATAATTTTCTACTGCATGCAATTGAAGGGTCAGTTTCACATTTATATACACGCACTCGCAAAACACACACACCTCAACAGAAACAGCTATCCTATTAGCATTATGTTCTTTGCAGTGATTATTACTACAGTCAATAGTAAAACTGACATTTTGTCCAAACAGTAAATTGTTTGCTGTATTTTGCTTAGTTCGAAGAAATCAAAAATGTTGTAACACCAACTTGGATTACGTATTTTGCAGATGGATTAGAGAGATAAACATGTAAACACAATATACCGATGTATTTCTGTTTAAAGTGCTGTGTTAAAACATAAATGAGTTAGGGACTGCAGGAGCGTCTTACAAAATCCATGCCTCCATTTTTCGTTTCTGTGAAAAAGGAATAAAACAGATATAATTGTTAAAAATGCCGTCATATCAAATTAAGCAGAAAGATATAAAAAAAATAGAGACTTTTTGAGGGTATAAAATTCAACCAGCCTTCGCTTACCACCGTATTTTGCGTACTTATCTACTTTTCGGAATCGAATACATTTAATTTGTGTTTCGCATTATGGTGGAAAGTCATGTATTATTCAGTGATATGATTCTCTTTCTTGTATAGGGTGAATCTGGACCACCTGGACCACCAGGACTTCCTGGTCCTGTCGGTCCACGTGGCTTACCTGGTCCACGAGGTGATAAAGGTGACACTGGACCAATGGGCTTTCCAGGAGATCCAGGTCAAGATGGCCCACCAGGAGTACCTGGAAGACCTGGTGGCAGAGGTAAAAATTCGATAATTAAACTCATACTCACTACAGCGATTTGTTTGAAATATTTTCTATAACTAATGAAAAAAAATAGGTCAATTTTTAAACCCCGGAATCAAGTCTTTTTAGCATGCTTTAGGTATTTTTATTAATAATATTTTCTAGTTCAGATTGAATCATATGCTACTATGACATTGTTTTAGTTAGGATTTTTTATTTGCGTTGTTAGTTTTCTAAATTAAAAGCACGGTGTAAAATCCTTAAGGTTGGGGGATTTTCTTCTCACCAACAATCTGCTTATTAATTTTCCCTCCCACCGAAATCTCCCCGTGGGATTAAGATGATAAAAAATGAAAAAATAAAAAAAAATACATATTCATATTTAAAGTTGTTTTCAATACATCTATTTTAGCAAACTTTGTGATTGTAAGGGAGCCGCATAGAAAGGTTTCTTTGCGTATGAATTTCATTGTTCACTAGAGAAATATAGAAATCCCTTCAAATGAAATGCATATTTGCATAGGCTACAAGTTCCATTGTGGTTTGCTAAACCGACACGGCTTACATTTCTGGATATGTCATTTGTGGCGATGCGTACCAGCTGTGCACGCCTCTAGCTCCAAAATAGCTATCTGGTTTCGAAATGTCTTGGAAAGAACTTTTTCTTTGTTTCCAGTTCCACTACATGGCGGTACATTTTATATTTTAGCTTCACAATTATTGCAACCCCCACCCCTTTATCTCTCTCTCCATATATATAACAATTCACAGCCATATTCAATCCACCATTGGATGAGGCCTCTCCCGGAGGGAGGAGTTGGTCTACTGCTCCCACGCTGGTCAGACGTGTTGGGATAGGAGAACCGAAGCTCTCAACTGTGATCGCCACTGTCTTTTATTCATAGCAGCTCCCCAATTGCATCACGATGCTGGGTGGGCACCGTTCCAGACCCTCACGCTTTGGAAAAATTTCCTTGGCAGAGCCGGGATTCGATTCCTAGACCCTACGATCAGCAGTCAACGACGGTAACCACTAGACCAGCGGGGCGGTCAATACGATAAAAGGAAGGAATTTACTTACAGCTTATTTGTTCCATATGAGAACACACAGTTATTAGAAAGACTTCTTCTGTATTTCGAGCCCAATATTGTGTCTTAGTCATGAATAAAGGAGAAAACGATGTTCAGTTCTCTTGGTTCATTTCTAACAAAAGAGTCACATGACATGGACATCACTTTAGAAAACAACACCCTCACTACTTCCGTTCACACAAAACCTACCAACCAGGGATTTCCCTACACCCCCAAGAAAAATTAAACCCTGGCCTTTTGTGTGCAGAGTCGACAAACCCTTTTCAAGCAAGCAAATAACTAACACAGAGAGACAGACAGAGAGAGGGAGTGGGAGAAACTTTGATGTAGTGTTGAAATTTTGTTGTACCAAAATGAGGTATGATCATGAAATATAATTAATCGGCGCAATATTTTCAAAGATACTTTGTTTAGGTCCTTTATTCAAATCACATAGCGCTCCACGATAAAGCTACAAACACATAAGAATGGACATCACACTTATAGCAGAGACAGTAAAGCTCGCGCGAGTGTCTGCCCCATTCCAAAGAAAACTAGCCCAGTGGACGCTCTCTGTTCTCTATGTGGCTGTCAGTTTACCGTGCTTGCTCACTATCTAGGACCTTAATTCATATGTCTTCGTATGTGAGTAGTGTATACACGTCGTGTACTTTATCTGTACATTCTCCTGTCAAGTGTCAGCTTACTATATAAAACAATAGACCTTAATCTGTGATGTATGGATATGTACATTTTTCGCTAATTAGGTTCAGTTGGACTCCATTAGAAGATTGCTGTACAAGTTTATCAGCTTTCCTTTTATCTCTAGTTTGTTTCTTTGATTGGTCCTAGAATTTAATCTCTTTTTTCAATTATTTCCCGTAGTCTTTCAATGTTTTAATTTTGTGGTCATCCTTCGCCATCTGTGTAAGCTCTGTTTTTTGACCTTTGGTACATTAATTGTGGCCTTTTTTGTATTGAGGTTGGCGTATTACTCTGTCATTTTCTTTGATGGCGCCCAGCTTTTCTCATTTATGTAATACCATCGTTGATTTGATTAACTTAGTGTTTTCCTCTGCTAATTTCTCCCCTTGTCTTTTATTTCCTGGGTATGCTAATATGTTTTGGTTAACAAACGGCCGTTTTCATGTTTGTCAGTGACAGTTCTCTCTTTTCTGCTTATGTGTTTTGGCATACTGTTAAGACAATTGCACTCTGTTGGGTTCTTTCACGATATCTTGTACTTCGTCTGTTATTTTATATGTAGGCTGCTTGTGTTAAGTACTGTTTCAAGTTCTTCAGTCCAGTATATGCAATTAGCGGTGGGCCTTGTGGCATACGCACCCACCAGTTCTAGTGTCTTGTTGAACTTAACCAAATTGGCTAGTGACTTGGTGAACTTACCTGGTGCTTTAGTGAACTGAACCATATTCAAATCAGGTTTGTATAGTAGCTGGCGCAGTGTTCTGAAGTATTCTTCCAGGTCACCTCTCAAGCTATAGTTTGGCCAAGAGGGATCAGCTTCACCCCTGATGGGTAACTGGTGCTTCGCAATGGAATCGACATCGCTATTTCGCTTTTCTCTTCACTGCTTCTTGTTGTCTAACCTACATGTTCTGTATGTACTCTAAGGTGTTGTTCAGCTCCGGCTGGTCCATGGAGAATTTTGCTTCAAGTGTGTCCAAATTGTACTAAAAGTACAGATTTTACAAGATCGCTTTATAAACAAGGTTTGGTTTTATACTAAGAAGTACAATTATATAGAACCACCGTTTCCAGTAATGTCAATGGTATGAAGAACTCGGCATTTTGTAAAAATCTTTGAGGATTACTGTAACCTTCAGCTCGCTGCCCCAGGATAGTAGGTAAGGTAAAAAGGTAAAAGTAAAGCTATCCCCTGTGCGATACGCACGCGCCGTGAACAGTGCACGGGGAATATGGAGGTAGCGCTCCACATTTTCTTGACCTACGGTACGAAGTGAGGTGGGGTGGTCAGTCCCACGCTCGACCGCCTTTACCTTCCCAAGGCACCCAGGAATACCAAGGACACTCTGTTACTCAATTTGATAGGAGGCTGAGTGCGCCTCAGAACGCCAGGCAGGGGAACACTGAGAAAAAAATCTCCACCGGGCCGCCCGATTCTTAGTCAGACGCGCTACCGTCTGAGCCACGGCGACTCTCCAGGATAGTAGGACTACAACTCTTCTGCCATGACTTCTAGTATTATTATCTCTTACAGTCTCGGTGATAAATGAAATTCAAGTTGGCCGTAACTTTCAATTAGTGAACAGTCTGTTGAAGTTATTCGTAATTCTGTATTGCAGAAACTAGGTCATTTATATATTTTGTAAAATATAAGAGGAATGTGCTTTTATGTTGATTTTATTCACATATATTTCTTCAAAATAATTCTTGTAGTAGGTCTCAGTGCTAGTTTCCTCTCGAAGTGAAGTAATACGTCTGCTGTACGCAATTGCCCATAACTTTTAGTGATCCATGTAAATACATATTATTGTTATGAAAATTAATAGTTTGTGTTTGGCGTCATTTTCCATTGAGGTATAAATAAATATTATTAATTCTAGTTTTATTTGATATAACGTAAACACGCAATGTTGTTGTGTTCCTGTCTGCCAAAAATAGTTGATAATGAACTTTATTAAATATATATATCACAGCCATATTCAATCCACTAGTAGATGAGGCCTCTCCCCGGAGAGAGGAGTTGGTCTACTGTTCCCACGCTGACTAGACGGGTTGGGAAAGGAGAGTCGAAGCTCTCAACTGTGATCGCCACTATCTTTTATTCACAGCAGCTCCCCAATTGTCCTCACGATTCTGGGTCAACACCGAAATTTTTGAGTCCCCACCGGAAATCGAACCCGGGACCGCTCGCACTGAAGTCGAGCGCGCTACCGACTAGGCTACGCAGGAGGTTCATGTATATAACTAGCACAAAGGAAAGCCAGAAGGGCGATTTAAGGTAAATTTACCTTATATATAAACAAATATTAATGTAGATTTTTTCTTACCCCTCCCCCCTTGATAATTTCAATACCCTCCAAACGAAAAAGCCTGCTACTAACCATATGCAGTATTTATACAACTCAAACTTCCATTTTTACCACACCAAGACAGCGATTCCTTTCTCCCTTGCACTCAGAGCACAGCCTGAATTCCACCACCTCTGCTACTGAAACTTAAAACCAACGCCTAATCCTAAGATTTTCAGCACCCCTAATTTTAGAAACATCTTGGTCCGTACGAATCCTTCCTCACCACCACCCCAGACCGGCGCCCACATATGCAAGAGACACAGATGTAGGACCTGCTCCATTTTCATCACTTCTTCCACAGTCACTATCAATACTGCTAGTGGCCGGTACACCCTAAATCAAAAGGTACCACACCTCTAATGTAATATACGTCCTAACCTGCAAATTCTGTGATGCCTTTTATGTTGGGGAACAGGCGGGTCTCTCAATATTCGTGTTAATAACCATCGCCGCCTTTGCACTATCAACAAACCGGATGCCCCAGTCTCGTTACACACACAATCTTACAACACCACTTGTGATCTATCTTTCCTTGTTGCCATAATACATTTACATACATGAGGTGCTGGTCGTAGGGTGCAAAACGTGTATTATGGCAACAAGAAAAGATAGATCACAATTGGTATTATATATATCTCAGACATGTGATTGACTTCCTGTCTGAACCATAAATATCGACTGAATAACAAATAACAAAAATAAAAACTAAATCAAAACTGATCTTGATGGCTAGAAAGCCAAGGTGAATCGCACAATCGTTTGATAAAAGGTTTATCTAAGTGATTCTGTTAGTATTCTTTGATACTACGCATATTTTAAGAATTTCATAAGTTCTACATATGGTTGGTTATCAATGATTACAGATAAGATAAATAAATAATTATCTATTTTCGTTTTAGGTTCAAAGGGAGAATCAGGAATAGCAGGAGTTGGTCCCCCCGGACCACCTGGTCCTTCAGGGCCTAAAGGAGAAAAAGGACTACCGGGAACGCCCGGAAAAGTTGGCATTCCAGGAGCTCAAGGTATTGTTTGATATGTTTTTCAGATTTTAGCGATCGGGTCTTAGTACCAACTTTTTTTCTTTTGAAGAAAAAAAAATGAAGTTTAATTATTTTTATATATTTAATTTGTGACATTATTATATTTTATGCTAGCCTGAAATTTGTGCCGCAACATTTCGACTTCTCTGTTTCATTCTATTTTATGTGTGGATGCTATCAGTGGTAATATTATGTATTTTAAAGGGGAAAAAATGATGGATAAGAAGGTGCTTTTGGTTTTATTTTTTGTACGTACGAATAAAAATATAAGGAAATGAATAGAATGGGGATTAATCTAGAATCTTCAGTTTATGATAATAGATTTACCAGCTATTACATTATACTATTCATCACATAAAATATGTTATTTTCTCAATGTTACCGTTCACTTTGATTTTTTTTTTTTTTGATCTCGAAATGGAAAATTCCATTACATTATATGCATATTGCCCTAAAAGAATTGATAATTTGTGCAAAATTATTTTAAAAGTTCTAAGTAAGGGAATATTCTTTTATTGCCATTACGCATATTGAAATCAGATATATTTCAGGTTTCTGGAAAACACATAACATTAAGAAAAAATTAAGATTTCCCCCATAAAAACTAACGTCAATTACTCAGTTCTGAATAAAATCTATTTTATTTTTGCGTACTGTAACTTTTATTACTTACTTACTCTATGGCTTACGGAACTCGCAAGTTCATCGCCGCAGTAACAAACGTTCGCCATAGGATTCTATCCTGGGCAACATCAAGCCAATTTTCATCACGAACACCCATATCTCGAAGATCACTTCTAATATTGTCCTCCCAACAAGCTCTTCCGAATAGTCTTTTTCCCTCCGGGTTTCCAACAAAGATGGAATATAAACTTCGTTTTTCCTCCATCCGAACTACATGGCCTACCTATCTTAGTCATCGCGATTTCATTATTCTTACAACATCGGGTGAGTCGTACAGTTTATAGAATTCTTCATTATGCAGTCTCCGCCATTCTCCAGTCATCTCGTCCCGTTTCGGTCCGTATATCTTTCTCAAAACCTTATTTTCAAACACTCGTAATTTATGTTCATCTGCTAGGGTCGTTTCCAACTTTCGCAACCGTAAAGTATTACCGGTTCTGTATATTTTCACTTTCAACTTTCTTGATATTAATCGCGATATTAGGAGTATCTGGACTGAGTAGAAATATGCGTTACCCGATACTAACTGATTTTTTATTTCTTCAGCGATCTCGATTTTGCTTGTCACATATGCTCCCAAGTATTATAATTTGTTTACTTTCTTTATGTTCTCATTTTTAATTGTTATGTATCTATTTCCTTCATTCCCAGTGTTTGTTACTTTTATTTCAGTCCAGAAAATGTGAACATAAAAAATAGTAATTTTGATAAATATAACAGAGGTGTAATTTCTAGTTGAGAGTATGTCATAACTATTTTTAGGGAAGGGAAATTTAAATTTCAAATAAAATACTTGACATTGAATAGCAACAAAGAGACAGATTCCCAAGAATAATTACTCAAAATGTTTGCAACATAAATTCTAATTAATGTTTGTATCACGCGTGTATAAGTTGCTTAATGTAACTAAGTGAGGTAGCGACATTTTTCAGAAAACAACACTAACAATTACTCATCCTAAGCAAAAGTTGCCTAAAACCCTCAAAATTAAATTCAAATTCAAGCTAACAATATTGACCGAATTCCGTGAAAGCACGTAGGTGTAAAACACAACGAATGAAGTTTGATATAAAAACGCGAATTAGGAAGTGTGGGAAGGCATTCTGAATCTAGGGAACTGAGGAGAAGAGCGCTAAGATAACCTCCAGACTTATCAGTTCAAGTTAGTTCTCCGTCTTTTAACAATGACGAAGTGTTTTTTGAGTGTGTCACTTCTCCTCCTTTAAATTGATACTTGTAAAACCAAAAGTTCATTTAATAAACATACATGCCAACAACAGATTTTTGTTTTTATCATTCAGCGTTGTCTTCTAAAAACGAATGCTTTTGTTGAAGTAATTTAACCTAACGAATGTACAGTACCTAGTTCACAAAATTAGCTACATCATACAAAAATCTGAACAGAAATGTAATTAAGAAAAACGGCTTAGTAATATTATTTTAAACGTCTGTGTTCTTTCTAGCTTTCTACTTTTTCTCGTGTATGTACGACTACAAATTGTTCTTCATTTGTTCTTCACTTCACTAGTTTTCTAGTTTTTGTGTGTATATTTAGGCTTTTTGCCATATTTGAAATCGTCATATCATTATGTATGTGTGTATGTAACCTTTCAGTAACTTTTGAAATGTGTTTCTTTGTAGGTCAACCTGGAAGTCCAGGGGATAAGGGAGACAGAGGCGAGTCAGGTTTGGATGGATTGCCAGGAGGACCGGGACAAAAAGGTGAACCAGGTCCACTTGGACCTCCTGGATTGCAAGGACCAGCAGGGCCTCCAGGAGCGGACGGACTTAAAGGTTTGAGATAATAGTTTGCAATTTAATACAAATATGTAGATGTTATGACAATAAAATTAATGAGTAGTAGCTTGATACCATTAACAGAATCGTAGTTTATAGTAACACATTTTACATTAAGAGTCTGCAGCAAGGCTTGCCCCTGCATTTTCCGATTTCTGAACATTAAAGACCTGAACTGAAAATCATCCGATGTCCACCGGAGTATATTTCTCAGGAGGAACGAAAAACAGTCCAAGGTCTACGTATGTTATCCTTTTGAGCGGAAATTATTTTGTATTAAAAAGGTGTTTCTGTGGTGGGATTAGGATGTAATATTTATGCAAGTGGATAGCCCTTGGAACATACAGGGCCCGTCCGGAAAGTAGTCGGACTGAAGTTTCGTAAACCCATTTATTGACAGTTTTGACACTCCAACTTAATAGTTTTCAAAATATGCCCCTTCTGCATCAACACAGCGTTGCCAGCGACTCTGCCAATCACTGAAGGCTCTCTGGAACGCAGAAACTGGAATGCTCTTCAGCTCCCTAGTTACGGCCTCTTGAATGGCCTGAACCGAGCCGTGGTGCCATCCTTTCATGACC
>JAGDQP010027499.1:0-24025 GCA_022664845.1 Lepisma saccharinum
TGAATGATTTCTAATTTGATAGTCACAACTGCACAACCATTATGACTAATATCGTCTAAGGTATATTAATCCCCATTTATTTTCCCGTTGTTTTTATTTTTATTTGCGCGTGAATGCGTATGGAGCCCTGAACATGCATTATATTCTGAGTTCGATTAATACGAGGCCATCCATTATAATAATAATTCACATCCATATACAATCCACTACTGCAGGAGACCTCTCCCGGAGGGATGAGATGGACTACTACTCCAACGTTGACCAGACGTGTTGGGAGAGGAGAGCCGAAGCTTTCAACTGTGATCGCCACTGTTTTTTATTCACAGCAGCTCCCCAATTGCATCAGAACGCTGAGACTCTCGCTTTGGAAAAAATTCCTTGGCAGAGCCGGGAATGAACCCGGGACCCACGATCAGCAGTCAGCAACAGTAACCACTAGACCAGCAGGGCGGTCTGTGCCATTCATTATGACCACGTAACCTTAACAAAGCAAGTTTAAATCCAGATTTTAAGATGTTCTTAATCACGTGAGTACTCACCAAGGTTATAGGAATGATCTAAGCTGGCTCTAGATCTAACTGACGTTGGAAATATGGGGTGAGACGAGTCATCTCGAGAATATTCCAGCATATCTAAGGCAAATTTGGCACACTCTACAACAACATCATGGTGCTCCATTTTCTTCCACCTGCACATAAACAAACAGAAAAAATTAGAGATGGAAGTAAAGCTGTTCCAATATTAACAGTACCCGTACATCCCAATTAGAAAAATTAAATTTATGAAAAAATGGAGGGAAATATACTAGAAAAAAGGACTTCATCAAACAAAACTCGTTCTTTGACCATGAACACATTAAAAAGATCGAAACTTATTAGTATCTCTACCGAACTCCCAACAACTGCCCTAAAATGACAGGCAGTTGTCACCTGCCATTTCTGGGCATTCAAGGAATAAGTTCTGGCCGAATAAATTTTTACATGCCTTCCGAATTGGAAACCAACCCAAAAAACACTCGTTGGTTAAATGTAACATATACCCGTTCTCTCCCAAGCACCAAGCCTATCTGTCCGTCTCCTCTCCTATTATGCGAACACGCCTTCGGCGAAACTTTCCCGCATTTTGATTGTGTTCGTGAAGTTTCTGTACACCTATCTTTTAATTCTAATATGTAAGTACACTTTTTCTACCTTATTTTATTATCTTATGTATATACGCATATGGTAAAATACGGTAGGATAAAAGATACCTACATATGATATTAGAATTCAGACGGGTGACCAGGAACTTCATAAATTCAATAAAAATGCGGTAACGTATAGCCGAAGGCATGTTCACATAAGAGGAGAGGACTGGTGATCAGGAGCGGTTTGTTGCCAACTAAAGCCAGGTAACAGAGTTGCAAGGTTGTGTAGGCGAGAAAATAACTAAAGGGACTGGAGAAAACACCAAATGGCGAAGGAATTGAGGAAGTAATTACAAGCCGGGAAGAGGCTTCCTAAAGACATAAGATAGTAAAGAATCACCGAGGAAATGGATGATAATAATAATGATAAAGAAAATAAAGAATAAAGAAAAGAATAATGCAAATTAAAAACAATGAAAATAAAAATTACCAAAAAAAAAAAAAAGACTGAAAGAAAGAAGAGAGCCCCGAAGAAGAGGAAGAACTGTGGGTGCAAGGAATTGCATGCTGTTAAGATCGGGCTCATGGTTGGCGGAGATGATAGAGATGTACGTCTCTTCCGTATTTTCCTAACTGTGATAGGTTAATCAGAGCTAAAAATTTTCAGAATGCTGATATGGAAGTGATGTGAAGTGTGTTCAGATATAAGGACGTTGTGATTTGGAGGAGTATCGATGGTGGTTCATGCGGATGGTTAGAGGTGTTTGGATTTCTTCAACAAAGAAAGCGAAAAATAGGTTACAGAGTAAGAGGTAAATAAGGTTTGAAGAAACGCAACTGCCAGAGTGTCGGGAAAAGTACCTCCTGTGAGTGATGGGATGTTCGAAGGTCAGACTGGGATCAAAAATAGGACAGGTTTCATTTATTGCAATAGATTAAATAATACAGGTCATTTAAGTATAACGGCACTTTTCATAAAAATTAAGAACTTCCGAACATAAATGATGATGCTGATAATGTAGGGTACAGCAGAAATAAGAATAACTCAAGCACAGAAATGGACAATAGAAATGTTAGTACTACTCAGCTCCTGTGGTCCAACGGTTAAAGTCGTGGATTTCGGATTTACATAGAGGAAGCACGCAGGCTCAAGTCTACTTTGCCGGCCATTATGGTGTTTTCTTCAGTTTCACGAGAAGAATGATGCCCTCGAATAAGATTCTACCGTTCCCAATTCTTTCCCAGGGCATGTGCCGAAGGACCTCAGAACTGAAAGGGTGTACGACTTAGATGCACCTCTTGTGCACGTTATAGAAATGTTAATTCTGTCTGTGACTCCTTCACAAATTTAGTGCTACCACCTCCCATCAATGCCATTATTAAGTGTCAACAATCAACGTGTTGTATCATCAACATATACAATATGATAATGTGCATATCCAATTACAATTAACTCTAAATCTGCGATAGGAAATGGATCCCTGTCAGAACAAAGAGTAGCTTGAATAACGGTTTTATAGCACTGTAATAATTTTGTACTCAATCATCCCTTTCTTTAAACAGCTTTTTTCATATCACCTCATGGGCGTTTGTACAGAAAGTAAGTGTGCTTTTCGTTGCGTATTTGTTAAATACAATATATTTAAGAAAAAAATTAAACGGAAAAATTTTACGTATTGCAAAAATAATGAGAAAATCACAATCATAACCTCTTAATTAAGTTGAAAAAAAAATACAGAAAAGGAAAACAGATAAGCTACTGTTAAATTCAGTGCAGAACTTAGATATTATCATATTCGAACTTGTGAAACTTTTAAATTTAAAGCAAGCAATTTATGTCTTATCTTTCATGTTGCTTCAAATGATGGGTCCTACTATTAACGTAGTTTTGAACTTCGCTCAGGTTTGAAGCAGAAATACATAGAATACGCGGATCATAGGAATTATTAGATAAATAGTATCCTTAATAGATTGGTTGCTAAAGTGACCGGGAATTTCCGCAAATCAAAATCCCAGCACACAGCAAAGCACATTGCCTTTGTCACCAGCAAAAACACCATATGCACAGACTGATTATGGTGGTAGGAGATCTGAGTTCGTTTCCCAGTCACTGCAACGATCCTTTTTTCAACGTAATACATACGCAGTCTTTATGTAAAGGGAACAAGTATTTAAGAAGAATCCTAGTTTACTTACCAAGGGTTACCATAATCAGAAACGTTGCATGAAAATATTACTACATGTTATCAACATTGTTATTCAATGAAGTACACAGTGGTAAAGCACTGGCTTAACATTCGGGAGGTCGTGGGTTTAATCCCATCCTGACTGAGGTTTTTCCTCAGTCACATCCCATCCTGACTGAGGTTTTTCCTTAGTCGCATCAGTCTAATGCCGGGACGGTACCTTCCACATAGGCCCTGACCGACACCTTCCTCAATCCTTTCACGTCCGCTATCCCGGCCTGAGTCTTAGATGCCTAAAGGCCACAAAAAATTCGAAATTCAAAATCAATGTACGATGTACGTATTTCGAATGTAAAATTGCAGAAATTTACTTACATACAATGTAGTATCCACCCAATTTTAATTTAATTACCGAATTCCTTCACATAAGAAAAAATAAAGAACCAACGAACCTAGAAGTGCTCGTTTCAGCGTCTTTTGAAGCTGTTACTAGAAGAGGATGCATCTTGACTGTATCTAACATTGGCTAGAAGAAAGAGAGAAAAAATCTTAATTTCTAACACAAAAGCAGCAGTAATAGCAATAAACTACATGTCTGAATTAACACTATTTTCACTTCCAACCCAGTTTCAATTATCTTACTCTAGTACGAACCAGCAGTACACATTATCTTTTGAATCCCCCTTTACATCCTGAGATACTAATTCGTCTGTCTTGTATGTTCACCAAACGTAAGTATTTGGTGAGTGTTAATGAGTTCCCTATAACAAAAATTATACAAAAAATATCTTGCATGATATCTGTGCATGCTCGCTACTCACATAAATTAAAACGTGTTCAGTTACTCTGAAGTGTAGCTCTATTCTCTGAAATGAAGAGTAACATTCAGTAATGATGTACACTCAAGTTCATACAAAATACCTAAAGGGAAAACTTCATAACACAAAAATGTTGCACAATCTGGCAACACAGAAACAATATTCGCGAAAAGTTGAACAGTAAGAAGTGTTTGCAAAGATATTAAAGATGGCTAATTAGGTTTTCAGATACGTTTGACAAAGTTGAAGAAACTTGGTAACACACGGTTACTGGATGGACGATATATTCTACATATCTATACACTTAAATAAATAATGAAAAAATTGTTTCTTAATAGAAATCGATTGACGTTTCAATATTTATTTCAATAACTACTTATATATCTTTTGACCAACCCCGTTGGTGGAGTAAAACTATATTAATTACTACATAGACCAATTTGTGAGCAGTTCGTAAAGTATGTTCACTTTTATGAAGGAGATATGGTATTTATACTTCCTCTCAGAAACTTCCTTTTCAACGTAGACGCGGTCAACCTCACGCAATTTTGCAATCTGTGGATCTATTTGTGAAAACACTCGAAAATCATTTTATTTCTGCTTTCAGTAGACTTGGGTTTCCTTTGACGCTGCTACTCCTTTTTCAGACCATGTCCTGGTGTTTTCTATCACGATCAAATAGAAAGAATCATTTTTCATCCGCAGTGTATTTTATTTATTTATTTATTCATATATTATTTTATTTTTATTATTATTAGGTGATCTTCCATTCTTGAACAGCTGAAGGAAATCGACTGACATATTTGGTACGAGCCTCTTCCCCCCCCAGAGTTCAGCACGCGAGGGCTCCGCGAACAGACTTTTGTGTACTCGAGTTCTTCAGTTCAGAACAGGTTCGTTTTGGAATCTCGGTTCTTTCTTGAAGCTCTTTGACAGGATGTCTTCAGAATTCACAGAAGCCAAATTCATGACTTCTGCATACAACAAAAAATTAAGGATTGCTGGGAACCAGGATTGCCACACCCGAACTCACAAGATATGAGTCCCCTGAATAACTATATTTTTTAAAACATCCTGATGTAACACTAAAAGCTCATAATATCAAACATGTTCAAACATATGAGAACATTTTTATGCACATTTGAGAAAATGGCAAACGTACCACTAAAAATAGTTAAAAATTACAATGTTTATATGACCCGACCTGAAACTCAATTTCATGACCATTTCGTAACTTTCATGACCAATGACTCAATTTCATTACTTTTTTATGTCTTTCATGCCCTGTAGACATCCTGCTTGATGTTGATTTTGGTCTCTTCATTGACAACTTTCTACACTTGGGTGACAGTTTCATTCCGTGACGAAGTCCTGGGGTGTCACTTCCGAGGATCATCTTTGGAGCTACAAATTTAATTTCCACTGATTTTGAAACCACTCTGTTGTGTACTGTCTTTTCGGATTCCATAAGTATTAGAGCGGAAGCTAAAGCAACGATCGTTGGGCTTAATCAAATAAATACAGAACGAACACTGAAAAAGTTTTCTTAGTAGTAGGTCAGAGATACGTTGTAAAGCCTGTTGTTTACTTAATTATTTCTCATTTTTATTTTTGTTCCAGTTTTTTTTTCACTAATATTCCCAAGATAAGTAACACCCTGTGCCACACTCATATTTCAACACAAAATTTCACTTTTACTCCCTACCCTCAACACTTCCATATGTTCTGGTAGTCACCGGTCTTTGTGATGCAATGTCAAACATATTAGATCCTCTATTTGCTTTGCGTACTATTGTTAGCCATAATGCCGAAAGTATACTTTAATTTTCTGCGATTGTACACAATTAAATTCCGAAATATCACATCACTTGATGCCGTACTTACGTGATTAAACAAACTTGCACCTTTGTTTACAAAAATCGAAAAATAACGAAAAATCTCTACGGGTTAAGCCGCCGAGGCTTTTACTACAACATATGCAAAAAGAATAATAAAGGTTATAAAAAAAGACACCTACGAATTAAAAATATGGTCATATACACATTATGCACTTTAAAACGAATTACAAGAAATAAGAAAAATTACCTTAATAGTGTGACTAAATATTGTCAGATTTTCACGTAGTCCATACTCATGCCTCAAATAGGAAATGAAGTTACAAGGATACATTCCGTATAATCGATGAAACAGAGCATATAATCCTATTTGTAGATGTATCAAGTGCTCCTCTGGAACTTTGTTTGGATTGTTGGTATTCCATGCTGCAAGACGACTGAAATAATCCAGGAATAGAATGTAAATACATAATATATGTATATACTTAACTAAGTTATAACGTAATTATTTCACATACATATTGCAGCATCTAAAAACCGAATTGAGAACATAATTGGACATCTACGAATAAGCAATGTAATTCACAACACTGATATCTGCTATCTCAATAGGAACCAGAACATAGAAACAGCTTGACATTCGTTTGGGTATGTTCAAGAGCTAATGTTGAAGTTGACTGAACGCTGTATTATTATTATTATAAGAAAATAAACTTTCACGTATAGGGGAAAAAAATCACTACAATATTTTCAAGAAGCGCAACGAATTCCTGTTCTATTAGTCAAGCACGGATAGCAGAAATTTATTATTTAGAGAGATGTCAATATCAGGGAAATTTGATGTTTATAACGCAGTAACATGTCATATTCGCATTAGCTAGATTTAGGTTGCATTATAGATTAATTAGTTGGTTAACAACTAACAGTCGCATAAAAGAAGAACAGAGCTCACGCTAGAATACTGATGTTAAAATGTCGTAATTGGGATTCTTCACAGTTGTATTATTAGAAGAATTGTAATTATTATACTATGGAATATAAATTTCTACGGAGCTACAACATTAGAAGTGGAGAATTGGAACAGAAGTTATTACGTGCTGAATCACAAATAGGATAATAAAAGAAGTGTAACTACGTTGTGATAGTTGTTCACGTATTGTAATTTGATGAAGACAGGGCAACAACACATTACGTATGCCAATGTGTAAATGTCAGTTTACCTATCATAGGACTACACGGTGTTACCTGAAGTGTGAATAGAAGAAATTTTACATGAAACTCTGTGTATTAGGTTCAGTCTAAATACTCTGTCTATCACGAATAAAAATATCCTAGAAGCTATGTGTTATTTACGTGTATACTTTGTTGACACTGTAGACTTTCTACAAGCATTAATGATTTACATAGGTTAATTATTAATTATTATTTAAGCAAATAACACAAAACAAATAAGCAAGTCCTCAACACATCTGCTTTTAAAGTATAGGAAAATTGATACGTAAACAAAGAAGAATCAAGACTAGTTGCGTATGTCACTTAAATTATCTGCATGTTATTAATATTACTTAAAAATAAATTATACAAGCAATCACCATTTCAAAAATAATAAGGAATAAACATACTTCAATATTAAAAACCAGTCTCTTCAGGGCTGAATAAATGACAACTTGCTACTGAATGTTACAATAAAATTGAATTAAATTGGTGACATAAGAGGAAAACACTTCTATTTATATTTTAATACATGCCTGAACACCTCGAAGATATCCTGAAGATAAGGTCCGATCAAATCT
The DNA here is from genome assembly GCA_022664845.1 of Lepisma saccharinum. Classification (NCBI taxonomy): domain Eukaryota; kingdom Metazoa; phylum Arthropoda; class Insecta; order Zygentoma; family Lepismatidae; genus Lepisma; species Lepisma saccharinum. Next base: position 7,759 of record JAGDQP010027499.1, read on the forward strand.
GGAATCATTGGAAGTACAATAACCACCACCAAAAGAGCACTCATAAGTGGAAGAATATCTATCTCACTCTGAAAAGAAAAATACATTTAAAATTGGGAAACTGTAAAACACAAAAGATGTCGAATGTTCGACGACAAACAGAACTGACAATTTCAAAGCAGTCATATCCACGGAAATTTACGAATACCAAGCAACCATTATTTCATCCTTTCTCTCCTATTAACCGAATTCGTTAACATTTTATTATTTTTTAAGTTACAGCGCTTTAAAATATTTTTGGCACTACTTATTCATAAACGGACAGGCAGTTTTAATCTAACCCCATCACATATCCGCGCTCACATTCCAATTTTGACGCTGCCCGCCCATATTTCCGGGGAGTAGCTAGCGACCACGGCCCTTGTCTACGTATCACACCAGCATTATCCTAGTGAAGTTGAGGAAACTTTCAGTTAGCATGGTCGGCAGCAGGATTTGAAGCTGCGTGTCTCCTCACTTCCGATTCGAAGTCAGCTACCATAGCCACTAGACCACGGGTGCCAGATTTTATCAGCGTTTGAAGAAGAGCAACTGACAGAAAAGCACAAATGAAAGTAGTCACTGTACACTAAATTAATACTCCTTTTAACACCGTAAAAACTACCTTTGAAATATGGGTACAAAATGTCAATTTTTTACCTATAATATTTGAGAGGCAGTGGCGAACCCAGGGTTGGGTTTAGAGGGGCGGTTCTTTGCCTCCCAGTTCTTGGGAGGGAACAGATTAATAGAGGAAAAAAACGATGGTAAAATATGAATCGCTGTGCGCATCACTGCCTCTTAAAAATAGGCGGTACAATATACCCACTATTTTTTAGAAACAGTGACGGTCACAGGGACCCCATACCTGGCCATCCCAGTATTTGCCTGGGGAAAAACTCTGGAAAACCTCCGTCAGGATGGTTATAACTTAAAGTGTGTTAATATTGAAAACATCTACACACAGTAACTCTTTTGCAAGTAATATTGAAACAATGCTTACTGGAAAGTGAAAAATTTATGAATAAAAGAAAATTACTCACTGAGGCATCCTTTAGTCTGATCTTAATAAGTAGATGGAATACCAATTTCATACACATTGCCATAGGTTTAAAGTACATAGGAAAAAAAAAGACACTCACGGAGACATAGAAATCATCTGACAAAATATTAATGCGCACCTGGCGACTCTTGATAATACAGTATGTGCTGAAAATTTTCCAATTTGTGCTTGTGAGCACGTATTTAATACATTTCTCATACTACTTAATAGTTTCCGGTTCATGTGCGAAATATTGGTTAACTGTCTGTGCTGTATTTCTTTGCAAAGCCTACAAATCATGTGTGGTCAAGGTCCTTAAATATCTCCATGAGAAAAAATAAATTGCTATCGACAAATTAGAGCAACAAGAAAGCCATATACCTCTGCTGATAATCCTATCACTAAAAAAATCACGAAGCACAAGCTGGGGATTACAAGCTGAGAGGAAAAACTGGTATCTATTCCGCCATCTTAACTATCCGCTCCTGAAAGTCCAAAACTCTATACCTATACCTGAAAGCTAGAAGCGCTTAAGTTCAACGTTAGTAAAAACCGTGATAAACGAAGCTTTGTACAGCATTCGGAAGGTCTCAAATGACGGCTGTTTGATTCTTGTTGTAAGCATGTTAATAACGTAAATAATTAAGTCTATTGTGTAGTTTGTCCATTAAGTTAGTATTTGAAGTTAAGTTTTTTTCTGTTATCTGGAAAACGATTTGTGACTTACGCGCTTCTAGCTCTCAGGTACAGAACTAATAAGATGCAACTGCAGAGGAAGTTGTAAAAGAAACTACAATTTTGACACCAGTGGTACTCGGTACACAGCAATGTGCAGACACTGCTGGGATAATATTACTTGTGCCAATCCGGTTGGTATGTACAAAACATCAGAAAAGAATGACACTCCAGTAACTGATGAATTACTGACGCATCTGGAAGAGGACATGGGTAGTGGTAATGATCATGGAGAAGAGATTACTTCCTTCACAAAATAATTTAGACCACGTAAGAGGAAACTAACAATTGATACACAGGAATATCATAGCAAAGCTCCGATGAAGACAACTGAGATGGAAATACAGTGGAACCTTGTTAATCCAGACTAATTGAGGGGAAAACTGACTGTATCAACGAACGTCCGGATTAACTTAAATAATCTAAAGTAACAACAGATGGTACATTAGAACTCCCTTTACAACAACCCATACATTTTCTACTTAAGGTGCACTGGTTTAATATAAAATGTCCCGACGAGTGTACTTCTGCCTTAATGGGCACGCTTGCCATAAAATTCGTTAAAAATAACTGTCTTTATTCTGTCGGAACATTTTGGAGTCACTTTTTCTTGTTCAGATGAAGTGAAGTCCGAACTATCGGGACCCGAATTAACGAAGTATTACATAATATAAAAAAGTATATTCACTTGAAAGCCACTGCCATTCATTGGATTAGTTCATCAATAAATATCACGTATACTTACACCGATAACAAATTTACTTTCCTATGCAACACCATTTTTTAGTAACAACACAATACGAAATATACTTAAAAATTATTTTCACATGCATTATTAAATAATAAAAATTACAACTTCTTATAATAAATACAATAATTTATCGAACATAGGCAAGCAATCGAAAACTTCAATACGTTTTCCATTTTTTCAGGATGGCGGCCTGAAGCTTTTATGAGGCTCGATATGTTGTAAAGGATGAAAAACTGGCCATATGGGCTACATTCTAGTTTGTATCTCATTTTGTCCATATCACATGTTCTATTAATCATAATACTAGAAATTGTACATTAATTATATTGCTCCTTTTTGTATAATTTGACTTTCTAAGCTTTACTGGAATCTACAACTTAAGCCCGTCTCATACCTTAGAGCCGTCGTCTCTCAGGAGCATAATTTAGGAAATGACAAGTGTCAGGCAGAAGTGCCTTTTCCTACGCACCATCCCGAACATGCTCCACTTACCCAGTCCTGATCAATTTTACAGTACTGTAACACTAAAATTTTAAGGTTTCGAAGTTTGCCTAACTAGAATTATAAAAGCAAAAAGCCTGCCGCATACCTTACCTTAAGTAACTTAAGCAAATCTTTCAAAAGTTGGTGTTGAGCAATTTTATATAACCACGTCGGATGTCTTCGTACTACATGGCCCAGCAATGTTAATGCTTGTAATTTGGAAGATCCTTTTAGTGTTTCTGATAACCTGTCAATTATACACATGAAATAATATTATAAAAGACTGCAGGCAAAAAAATTAATTTCTTGTTTTCTTAGGGGGCAAAACTATTAATATAATCAAACTACATGAATCACGTCAATAACAATTGGCCGAAATACAAATTTCAAGTCGCAAAGAAGCTTCTTATTTATATATACGTAGAATTTCTGACAGTCCAGGACTGTCGCAACGTCCAGTTTAATTTAAAACTTTTGCTATTGAAGAAACAAACTGTATACAAGAATGCAACAACTGAATAATTACCGTACATTTGAGCAATCTACTTTCAATAACACACATAAAACAAAGAAACAGACAAACGTTACACTATACTTACGTTTTATTTAGAACGAAAATGTTTTAATATGTAGGGTTAGGAGGGGGACCTGGTGACTTGGGTAATCTATGAAGAGGTTAATAACTGAGGAAAAGACAAAAATACCATTATCGTTGAAAATTTTGAATGCCACAGGTTTTTTATTATTATTTTTTTTTCTACAAGCCATCAGAATATCTGTTATCAATTTGCTTCAGAATAAAAATGGCACTGTTTTCCCAAAATACCTGCAAGAAATTTAGGTTTGAATTTTTGTACTGAAACTAATTGTCAAACAAAGTAACTGAAAGAATTCCTATCATTTTTATAGAAAGTTGAATAAGAATATGGTGAGTGAAGAAGGCTTAGTTGCGTACTATATTTTTGAAGGCATTAACATGTCAACACTTTCTCCGCCATTTGCAATTACAGGGTCACTTTGTCACTAATTACCCCGCACAATATAAACTGATACATACACATAATAATTAAGGTTGGTCAACACTTACCCCAACTAACGGAGAAAATATTGATATGCATCTGGTTTCAGGAAACGTCTTTCATATCGCTTGTATAAACTGAAGAAGCAACTGGTTTACCATATAATATAAACAATCCATATATTAAAAAGCATGCCCATTGTTATGTTTCAATGTTTCCTTGCAGTCGAATAATAGATGGCCAAATTTGAAAAATTGATTTTGGTATCTGCAATTACCCTACCTGACCCTATGTACCGTGGACTTCAAAATTGGGGAAGAATGTTAGATTAAAAGTGACTCCCATTCTTTCGAAAGCTGATCGAAATTTCAACACTTCGAATTTTGGCTTGATAATTACACAGTCACTGCCAATACGCATGACTACCTCATGTTCAAATTTAAGACCCTGGTGTCTACTAATTTTGTGACTTGAAATTCCCTGAGTTTTCCAGGTTTTCAATTTTTTTTTTTTTTTATAAATTGTCTGAGTTCTTAGTATAAAATTTTGTGGAACATGTAAATAACATGCAATGACATTTTTATAATCCCACCACCACCCAGTCAAAGCATATTTTACATTATTGGTATTTCACAAGTAACAAACAAAAATGGTAATTTCTTTAAAGCAGAGGATTTTAACACATTGAAAGAATCCGATCAGAAGTGAAAATCAAACCCACGACCTCCGCCTTGCTGAGTAGTGCTCTTACCCTGTGGACAGACCCACCTTATAAATTTTACTGAGTTTTCCTAGTGTATCATTCATTTTTTCCTCATCCTTTTATGCTAGTTAAAGGAATGTAAACTGACACTTCTGATCAGTGTTCGATGTGTTATAAATTACGAAAGGGGGCGGGGTCACAAAACTAGCGGTTGCTGGTAAGTTTCAACCTACTAACTGTTTGGGTAGAAATACGAAAATTTTATTCCTGGATGAAATGATATTTGGGATCAACGACTTCGGATGAAATCCTCAGGCACCAAGGGATAATTCCTAGCACCCTCCCGCCCCCACCGGCAAATCGAACACGGCTTCTGATCTCTTTTCAAGCAAGTGAAAATCAATCCGTATCAAAGCAACCACAATCCCAACTATGAGACTTCAAGCTTCTCTTCAAACTGATCGTTTGTATCCACAGTCTCAGTTGTGGTTGCATTTTCAGTTTTAGAAATATTCTTTCCTTGCAACTGATGCAGCAAACATTTATTGAAATGTGTCGTCTGTCTGGTTCTGCACCCCTTTCCTCCTTGTATGGATATCTGAAAGATGAGCACTTCTATCATTTCGAAACTGCACTCTGTGTAATCGCTAGTCTGTGTTATGTAACCGAATGAACATCTCAAATAACAGCGGAGCGTATTCATACAGGCACGTATATGATCTCAATTCAGTCCGCTTTGATCAATGGTATTACAACATACTAATATGATGACTACCCAACAGTAACATATCCAGAAAACAGCTAAAATTTTAATTTTCATGACATGCCACAGCCAGCTACTGCCTAAGAACGTTACATGTCTCAAGCACTTTAGTTAATTAGCTAAGTCCTCTGCCAGCCCTTCCTCCGCCTTGTCATAAGGTCTACTCAATACGTGAGCGTAACTCGAGGCTTTTCAAATTTACCTAGTGTCCGTTTCAAGTAGGAGTAGACATGTCTGAGGAAACGATGCCACTCATTGAGCAATCCTTCTGGATCAGGGAACAAGAAGGTATTGTATGGGCATTAGCCTGGTGAAAATGAGGGAAACCCTGGAAAACGTAAGTCATTACGGTCGGCAGCAGGACTCGAACCTACGCGCCTCCCCGGTACAAATCAAAATTAGTGACTGTAAGCAGTATATGACGGAGGGTGAGGAAAAAAGCTAGGAGTACCAAGTTCTCACAGCACATTATGTCACATCAGCATAACACTATAACTTCCACGATGCTGGTCTAGCTTTGCAGGTAAGCTCCTTCCCCATCGGTTCCCATGATATCTATTAAAAACAGTGTTGTCAATAAAAGGGTGTTCTAAACTGTGACTCACCTCGTATTACGGTTTATGTATAGTCTCAACTGTTATCTACTGTACAGGTAACTAACATAAATTCTTCTATGGTATCTGTATTCTTTATGAGAAAAGAAAATGTTAGAGAAACCACCAATATTATCACTTACATACATATTACATAACAAGCATATGTTGCAGTACCTTACCTGTCAAAAAGATATTTGTCATGCGGTTCTCTAACACCAACCAAGATTTCTACTGATCGTGTGGAGCTAGTAGAAAGATAGTAATCAAATAACCCATTGAGCAACCAGGATTCTTTCGCTGAAAAAGAAGTGTTTCTTATTAATAATTTCGCTGAATTACTTAGGAAGTAATTTGGAGTAGGCAGTTAGAGGAGGCCACGTGATAGGTTTATAAAATATTGTATACATTAACAGAATTACTGGCCTACTTTTTATAATAGGACTTACTTTTTATACATATCGCCTAACAAGAACTTCATACTACGATTCACGGAACTAGTAGCTCTCAGCTAATTTACATTTCGACTGATTAATGAATTACAAAACTAATAATAAAGCTTTGAGAAAACATGCAATAGAGACCAACTAATTTCCATTGCTACAGTTAACACCAAGTATTTTAGCAAAGCATGAAAGTGTCATCTATTTTTCATTACCGATTTAACTGCATAACAAATACTCATTTCAAGTGAATAAATCGAAATATATTCGTTACAAACCAATTGAAAGAGTGAGTGGGTGTTCTACGTCAAGAACATCCTGATTACATGTAAACTCACATCACATACATGAGAATTCAAAAATGAAATAATATTCATGAAAAATATTCTTCAGATAATGTCCTGTGAAGAGAAAAAAATAGGCAAACTATACGGAAGGAAATCGAACTCCTGTCTAGTATTCTGCTGAGTACATCCTCTCCAATTGACCTACTGGACATGAACACGTTCTATACATGTTATTATTCAATCAATTTCTCTAGACATTTTCAACTTAACTCCATACATAACTGCACTTTATTCGCCCTTCACGATTTAAAGGCGTTCACAGAACAAAAGGAATGGCTTAACAACCAAACTCTCGCTCTGTTAGTTCAGTTTGGTTAAGGTTAAAGAAAACCTAATTAGATATGTTCACTGTTGAAAGTGTTCACCCAGCAAACGGAGAAATGCGAGGCCACTATTTGTCGGTACAGAAATGGGCTTCTTGGAACAATTTTCGATGAAGTGTGGAATATATATTTACTTCTCATACACAAGTAGGATTTACAAAAGATAAAATATATTTAATCCATTGAAATGAAACAATCATGTGTATAATATTTTAATAAATACACGGAAAGTGTGACAAAGCCTAACGTGAACTACAACAGCAGCAACTAATTAGCAAACCAATGATCGTATGTGTGCAAATATCTGGATAGGTTTTCAATTTATTCTAATCCCTTCCAAAATTGAAATCGTTGAACGATAACGGAGGAAGAGTTAGGAAACCAAAGAATCAAGTTAGAACAATATATCCAATATGAGTTATTGTAACAACAGCGTAAAAGAAGTTAGTCCATTGGAAAATATATATATCGTGCACAAAGGAATGACACAAATACACAACAAATAAAAAAAATACACGATCAACTTCCTGGTAATATAACAAACTATGTACACGTATCAGGACTACATTTAATAATAACCGTAATTTTCATTCAAGACCGTATTAAAAAAAAAAAAAAACGTGAGTCACTGAGAAGTTTGAATTGTGATCAAACTTCTAATTTCTATCGGTGGCAACAAGGAAAAGAGGGTAAATCATTGTTTGTTAAAATTGAGTTATGCACACCGTACATCCAGTGATAACGAACAGAGACACAGGATGTCAAAATTACGTTTTAGATGGATCTTCCATAAAAGAGTAAAGTTTGTCTTGGTTCTTCTGTTGTTTTTAACACAATTTTTCTTGTCACCACATATATGTCACCGTGAAAGTAGGAAATTTGATGATCACCAGAAATCTACCGCAATTAGCAGTCCACACCGCTTTGTGTTTATTAATCCAGGAAATAAGTGCAACTTTCAAACATTCACCATCGATTTTGGATTGTTAATTGCAACCTCTGGAGTTTAGAAATACGTAACATCCATAAAACTTCATCGTGAGAATTTACGGAAACTAATACCTAAAACCTGTGGATTATGAAAACATAATAATAACTTCATTCTAGCTTCATAAACTACAATAATCTACGAAAAGTCAGGTGCGCTTTAACAGTCTCTCTTTCTTTCCAACATAAATAGAAACAGGATTACAAAAACTGATAATCACAACTGTGGATTTTTCGATTACTGGTGGTCACCGATGAAAGCTGGTTACAGAATTTCAATTTCCAACATTCACAAACACACAGCCGTGATTATCGGCAATAGCACTTTCAACTCTTACGGAGAGTCTGCACTAAGCCAAATTTCTGTGCGTGCATATGTTGGTGAAGACTGTCTCATTACAGTGAAGTCATAGGTCGTTTCTTTGCTATTCCAAACTTTGAAAACAGAAAACGAGACGAAGAGAAAACACGTCATTACTTACTGAGAAACTAATGTACGTATTTGTTAGCACAATGCGCTACAGTACATGCAAACACACAAATACATATAAAAGACCCGAAATTATTTATATATGCTGTCTCAATTGTTTTACAATGTTTCTGTTATCAATGTTTACAGTGTTGTCAGATACTGCGAACTAAAATTATTGTAAGTAATGAATGAAAATAAAATTAATTAATGAAAATAAACTCGAAACTCTGTTGATAAACTTCAAAATGGCCTAATGTTGTTAAACATAGGTTTATGAAAAGTGTCATACACGTTGACAAAATATGTGCAAATTATTTTTTCAAGCATACTGCAGCAAAAGCTCGAAACAATACTGGAATCTATACTGTGAACTATATATTTTTTTTTAAATATATATCATTGATGTACATATTTACAAAATAACCCCCTGACGTCAGAATTCTTGCCAGTATGAAAGAAACGTTTTAAAGATGTTTTTCAATCACTTTTTAGGAAAAAAAAAAACTGTTTCTAAAATAACGAAAATGTTTTCAAAATGTATCGAAAATATTTCAGGCTGTGTGAGCACACCTGCTTGAATATAATAGTATCTGGCAACCGATGAACAGTGTTAGCAGTAATACTCCAAATTGATTAAGACAGCACATGTAACTCATTTCGGCTCTTTTAGGGTCAGTTCTACAATCGACCGCTAAACTTCTAGTCAGCGCTAAGTTGAGGCCAACTCTCATTGGCCAAAATCAGACTTGGCCTCAACTTAGCGCGGACTAGAAGTTTAGTGGTCGATTGTAGAACTGACCCTTACTTTGTGTGTGTGTGTGTGTGTGTTTAAACGGATGGTAGTGCACTGTACCATTCAATATAGTAATTTCTAAAGAAGTTATTACCCGAATATGTTCACTTTATCTTCTTTTCTGTTTTCGAAGTTCGGGGTAGGAAAGAAACGACCAATGATTTCGTCGTTCTGAGACAGGCATCACCAACATGTGCACGCACAGAAATTTGGACTAATGTGGACTCACCCTGAAGGTGACATTACAGAATTAAAAGTGGGACAGAAGGCGCAAAAAACCAAAGGGATGATGATAACAGAGGCTGCTGCTTCGTATACTATTACTTATACTGCTCCTTAAAAATAGCACGACAAATGGCAACTAACAGGCACACTGTACCTGTAGACGTAGACTACTTTTTAGCTCAGGCCGGATGGATGATGATGGGATGATTAGTGGAATGAAGCAAGTGGGAGGAAACAGGAGAAAATCCATGCACACGGTGTTTGTGCAGCACAAAAAAAAAAAAAAAAAAAAAAAAGGTAAACTTAATTTTATATGGGCCAATCTAGCAACTTCTGACTTCGGCCCGTCGCGATTCGCCCAGTTACAGCCAGTTAAAATCCACAAATATCCATGCCCCTGCCGGGATTCGAACCCACGACTTAGACCGCACGGCTACCTGGCCGGGCTTGTGCAGCACCAAGCCCACATGGGACGAGCAGGGATCGAACCGACGACCCTAAGCACCAGAGCTGAACGCTCTACCATCAAGCCTAGTGAAATTAGAATTTTGAATTCCATTTATGCCCTTTGGCATCTACAAGACCGGAATAGGGTAGGGAAAAGAATGCAGGAAGGAGTCTAAAAAGGCCTAAGTTCAATGTATCATCCCGGCATTTGCCCAGTGTGACAGAAAACCCATGAATAAATGATCAGGATGGTTGGCTGCTGGTATCGAACCCAGGATCTCCAAACGAGATGCCAACGCTCTACCAACTGAGCTACGGCCACTCAGTGAGTGAAATTAGAATACGCAATGCGTCAACGTAAGTATCATGAACAGAAAATGCAGTTCATCTTAAACAAGATTTGGAACGTTCTGATTCCAACACACCAGATAATCCATACATAAATTATTGTTGCTGAGCTGAATTCGATTTTACATGATTCGTTCATGATAAAATAGAAATTACAGAGATTTTCCACATAGGTATTACTCAGTACTGACCTCTTTCTGTCCGGAAAATTCAAACTGATCACAGATCAATGAAAATAGTCACACTAATCACTGACTGTTAGGAAATGGTACATAAAAGGAAATTGGCCCGGATGCATACTTCAATGATAAAACTTACCTCCTTGGCTCAGCAGCCTGTATGTAAGATCTTGGGATGACCGGCTCCAAGGGAGTCGAATGGCCTGGCTGACGGCTATCGAGCAGCTTAAACTGGCTCCCGAGATCCGAGTCCGATATTTCTTAATTCATATAGCTCCTGAGTTGGCATCACGATCCTGGGTCAACACCGAAACTGGGAGTCCACACCGGAAATCGAAACCGCACGACTAGCACCGATCGCGAGTGCGCCAACAATTTCTTAATATTAAAAGAAAAAAAAAAGTTAATGGAACTAAAGTCTTCAAAAGAACATATGCCGAGCACTTCATAACTACATGAGTGTATGTTCACTACTTACTGTGGAAATGCATGTTATAGAATTGCTCCATCATGATTTCTTATTCGATAAGTATTACATGAACATTACATACAGTAAATGAGTAAAGTAGCTTCTGGTACCAAGTATAAAAGTGTACATTAAAACATGAAAATCCCCCCCAAAAAAACAAATATGTAACCCTACTTGTAATGGAGGTGTGAAACATTTACTTTTGTTTTGTTCTCAGAGAGACCCTTCCAGTTAACACGAAGTTATTTCTTAATTATTTTAACATTAATTAAATAAATACTTACTTGAATTAAAATTTTCATGGATCATATGTTTAATTTCTTCTACCATTTCAGGTTGGTTTGATTCCAAGAGTTGGAACAATTCTGTGGCTTCCATAATGAAGAAATGTTGAATTACCTATTTGGTCCAGAAGTATTTCGTACATAAGAAAGGCTAAGACAGAAACGAAGAAGGGTATCTAATATATGATTTAAATCCATGGTTACATGATTGCAACCTGAAAATGAAAAGAAAAAGCACACTATTAAAACGAACTACGAAACGAGGGTAACACACAAAGAGTATCTTCTAAACATATATGAGATAATCGGTTCAATACAATAAAATTGATTTTAAAATACAAATATAACATTCTATTCAATTTCACAAATAATTTGGTTATGCACACCTCTTTTCAAAATAACTGAAGAGCACAGGGGAGAAAAGATAAAGATTCATCGGCAAAACGAAATCAGACTGACAATATGATTGTGATCACTGGCGACGTAGAATCTTCTGGTGAAACTGACCATTGCATAAACAATAAGGGTGTCAGTGGCTTTAGGTAAAAAGATGAGAGTCCAATCGAAAGGGCAACACGCTGCACTAACTTGGTACCATTGGCAGCGCCGTTTTACCTGTCGTCTCCTGAGTATTCTCATGGTGGTCGTTTGCATGTCACAGCCAGAGGATAGCAACGACTACTTCGGTTTTCAGCCTCGGTTATTTCCGGAAAACGTCATGCAGCAGGAACACTGAGTCTAGGTAATGCGAAGCACAATTTAAATCAAATAGACGCAGTTACACAGACAACAAATACGTTCACATTTTAACTAAATAAATATATTTTTCTCTTCATCAGTATATAGAATAGCCTTGTGTGTTGTTCAGAAAGTAGAGTGAAATTATCATTTTAAAGAGACAGAGCAAAATAATATGCCGGGCATGTATTGAGCAGTTGCTTGCTGTAAAAATATGCATAAAAACTGTTTCGGAACTATGCTAGAAACACAAATAGTAGTTTCAGAAATGTAAAACTTTTGTTCAAAATGAGGGTATGTGGACAAAAAAAAAATCTTCTGCAAAGGCATTAAACAATCTGTAAATGCTCTTTTAGAACTCCTTAAACATGTTACCATGAAGAACTCTCTTTTACTTACACCCGGTGCTTTAGTACCAGGATTTTCACAAGGTATATATACCATGCGATTTTTTTTAGTTTATGAATTTTTAACCGGAGACTACAGTGCAAAAATGGCTGTGTTATTTCAACATTTTGCGGTGTTCCAGGGCGACCAACACTTTTTCTTGTGTTAAATCAACACAAAAACGGTGTTGATCTTGGTGATTCAATATAATGGAAGTTGTCATACTAGCACAATCGGAACGCTAAACCACCGTAATCAACACGTTTGTTGTGTTAATTTAACACAAGAAAAAAATTTGGTGATCACCAAGGCCACCTAAAAGTGTTGTATCAAAACAACCATTTTATGCAGTGATTGTTTTTATTATTTTGATTCGTTTCCATTAAATATAAGGATGAAATAATTTAATTTCTACAAAAGAAAAAAAAAAACTCGAAATGATTTCCAGTGAGGCAATAATTAACTTGTAGCTACGGCTTTATTTTTCTTTAAAAATAAGAGAAAATTCGGATTTTTTCGGCAAAAAATTAAACTTGAGCTTTTAATTCCAACACACCCACAAGCCTCAAGTTGACGGAAGAAACAACACGTTGCCACACTTGTAAAAGTCTGAAGTCTCTCACCAACGTTCTAGTACCTTTTTCTTTAGTTTTTACCGATGTTACCACACATTTTATATTTTTTTTCCTTAAAATATTTCGGGTAGTAAATATTTCATGTTAGGTAAATGCACTGTGTATTGTAACTTTAAATTTGGGAACAAACTCTTTTCCTTATGTTTGTAATGCATTAGGTTTATAAGTCTTGCAAATTAAAAATCGTGTTTGTTTGCAAATTAAAAATCGTGGTTTCTTGCAAATTAAAAATCGTGTTTTCTCAGAAGTGTAATTTTTGGACATTCATCTTTTTCCCTCTGTGCTCTTCAACTGTTGCCGAACTAGAAGTATCCTTTAAATTCAATTCGACTGGCTCTATGTAGCTTTCTGCCACGTAAGACCAGGATATTTACATGCATAATCAAGTCAGTTTCTTAATTGAAGGAAAGGAAGGGGGGAGGAAATCAGTTACAAAATCGAAATTTTACCGGACTTAAATTATTTTCAAAGAGTAAAAGTAATGAACCCATGCTTTATAAAGGGAACTGTAAAAGTATAGATTGGTGATATTACCTTTTAACTTACATCGATTATATCCAATATCCTTTATTTAATATATTGTATTATATCGTGGGCCTACTTCCTTCCCACATGATCTCTCTGCTATATCCTGGCCTTAGCCAAATATGCTTAAAGGCAATAAATTGAATTCAATTGATGTTCCACAATATATTTGTAGTTTTCCCCTGGCCCAGTGAAAAATCCACGCAAAATCTGATACACACAGGTTTAACGGTCTGGAATTGGGGTCCATGATTTTATTTTGTAAAGGTAACTTACACTTTGAATCACTTTGTAAGTACAAATCATTTGCCAACTACTGGCGTCTTCTTAGCACTAGTCCCGTACCAGTCCGCTCTATTGATTTTCTATCCTACCATGTGAAAACGCTTTTGCGAAACGTTGCCGCTTTTCTATTGTGTTTGTGAAGTTTCTGTACACCTGTCTTAGTATTCTCCAATTAAGTACCCATTTTTACCTTCCTATGCCAACCTGTTCATGGGCAAGTTTGAACACGATTTCTGGACGATGTACTAATGCTGTGGGCTCATGGTGAGGCAAGCCTAAAAACATTTCTAAAACAGCTGAACCAGTTCCGTGTTATCCAGTTCACTTGGTCCATCTCACACACAAAAGTCACATTTCTTGAGGTAGACATCACCTTGGTAAACAACACCCTTACCCCTTCCATTCCTATAAAACCAACCAACCATATGCAATACTTGCATTATTCAAGTTCTCAACCGCATCAAAAAACTATAAACTATTCCCTTGCCCTCAGATGACAACGCCTGAATTCCACCACCTCCGCAACCGAAACCTACAATCAGGGCTGCGAACAGTTTCTGAATGTGAAAAAGGCGATAAAAGTGACTGAATCTAGTAAAAAAGTGACTTACTTTATTTAAGAAGTGAAAGAACATTATTGATTTACAGAAAAAAATATCCCCCACCAAAAACGCCGATTAAGATCATAATTAACTGTTTTCAAATAAGAAGCACACATTTCTTTAACCTTTTTATCAAAAGCGACATGCTTCATACTTATTTTACCAAATTTTAATTTACTGCACGGATATTGATAGTAAATGCTTGACTTTACGCATCTTACTAATTGAAATAATGACATTTCTGAGTAAAAAAGCTGCAAAATACAGTTAATACTGATCCTGGATGGGGTTTGGCCGCTATTTGCTTATAATTACATAACTTCTGTACAGTTTACAAACTTTCTACTATTTTTAATAAACATTTCATATCATAAGTCATGTATTGAAAGTAAGGTAAGACAAAAGTAATAAGCATGTAATTGCATTTGAGTAATTCACACTTTTAATTCTTTGATTTTTTGTTAAAAAATCTGTTATTAAACCACTTCTTTTATCAACTCTAGACTGGAGAGCATCTGCATCTTGTTTCTGATTCTGAAGTTCTTTCTGGACCTAAAGAGCTTCTATCAACATGGCCTGGGCAAGCCTTGCTTCTTTAAAGTCTTTCTTCTGTAAGTCTTTCAGTAGCTTCAGAGGTCAGCTTATTAGCTGCAATAAGTTTTTCCTGTTCCAGCTGTCTTTTTTGTTTTAGTATTTCTTCACATGATGAAATCTCCTTCTTCTCACACTGCATGTTTTTCTTGACGTTCTTCTTCCTGAGCTGCTCTTTTTCCTCTTCATATTTTTGTTTTTCCTTTTCTTCCTTCTTTCTTCTTGCTAGGTCTGGTATTTCTTGTATGCACACTGCACCAAAGAAAGCAGCTCTTTTGTCATAGGTACCTTTTCTGTTTGTTGTCATACAATTTCATTGTATCTTTTACTGTTATAACTGCATTGACAGTTTTTTCTGAGAGTGATGCCCGGTCCTCTGTAAGATATCTTCTGGATGCAGAAAAAACTCTCTCAACCTCTGCATTCCCGTGAGACAGAGCTAGAGCTGCTTTAACCACTTTACTTGCCTGGGGATATTTTGGTTCTCCTGTCATACATTTCATACTGATGAATTGGTTCCAATAACTGTCTATTCGAGTTTTGTTTTGTACTTGAACTTATGGTGGTTTCCAACTGGAAAAGCTCCATTCATCCACTAGCTGATCACAATCAATATCCAGTGGTAATGCTTTTGCGATGCTTACAATATCACTGACACTTTCCGCTGATGTTCTGTTACATGGATGAAGACACCGGAAATGCTGCAGATTCCTTGACCCTGCCAGGTTGGCTTTAAGAATTTACAGGCCTCAGTAAAATACATCTTAAAATGCGTCAAGAACTGAAGGCGGTCCTTTTCAAAACCTGATGGAGAGCTGCTGTAACATCATCACTACAGAAGATGAAGAATTGTTGGAACCAGCTAGGAAACCCGGGATTGCCACACCCGAACTCAACGATCATGAGTTTCCTGGGTTAACTGTACATTTATTGACACAACCCACTGTAATATTAAAAATTCACAATTCTGCATATAATTCAGATGTTCGAAACATTGTCTGCGACTGTTGGCACAATATCCATGGATAATCGAAAGATTACACAGCAATGTTGAAAAATGCCTTAAAAAGGTGACTAAAA
>JAGDQP010027500.1:14725-24940 GCA_022664845.1 Lepisma saccharinum
GTGGTCATCTGAACAAAGTACAATACACAAGTTTCCACGTAAAAACGATGAAAAACATTCAAAAGACACTAACAGAAATTACATAGAGACAAAGACATTTTTAGATATTTATAAACAGGGAAATTCTCATCAGGGCCCACTTCGAGAGGTACTGAAATCATGACAATGTTCAACCGGTAGTTTATTTTATATCCTCCCTCAACTATATAGATAACTGTACTTAACACAGTATAATGTATTGACTGACACATATTTTAGTTGGAATGCTCATGGAACTGTGGAAAACTCAGGCAACTTCAAATCAAATTAGAAACGACTAATGCCTACCTTCTGGATTTCTTTGATCCATCGATTAACACCATTATGAAGCTGATTCAAGAATGTTGAATCTTCCACTCGGTCTCCAAAATCTACAACTTTGGGCTTGATTCCTTCATCTGCACATTTCTTGATAACCTGTGCTACAATAGGATGAATAGGAAGGGAGATTTCGGGAATATCAATATTTTGCTGAAGATGAAGCAGACCCATTTCCAGTTCCGCAATTTTTTTCTCAACCGAAGGTGCCATTTTGTCTCCATCTCTACACAAAAGAAAACAGAAACGTGTCATTCATAATTCTTTCTTCACTACTACATGGATAGAAATAAATAGTATAAAATTATATTACTATTTCATATGAAACTTTAGGTGTCATATAGGAACAGTCCGGTTAGGCAATAAAAGAACATAGAATATCTGGTAGAGACAGAAACCAATACTTTCTATACACTACTGAGGTTGAGGAACCCTCTATAAAAATGAAGCTATTTTTGTGTCAAGTGTGAATTAGTGCATGTTTTATCCCTCACCAAGCAACGTAATAAGTATTTTCCTCTCCAATCAAATTTTACCTTTCATTTGCCTATCCGGACTGTTCCTATTTGTACAGACTTCTCGTTAACTCCACCCCACCACCACCATCTTCACCATTTAATTTTACTTTTTCTGCACCCCTTAGTAACTTTACCAACTCCACGAACTGGCTACTCCGTTACCTGCTTTCAGTTGACAATATGATACTTGTACATAAAAACGCAGAAGAAAACTGTATTTCGACCTCTATGAGATCCTTCTCGAGAAGGTAATATAAAAGGTAAAATTTGAATAAAGAGGAAAGAAATTGCCCTCATAGTGTTTCAGGGATGAATTCAACAACACAAGGAAAAAAGTCACTAAATATTTTGAGGGAGTGCCTCTCCTCAGTAATGTATAGTATGGAAAATGACAGTCATATGTAGAACAACTGGTACGAGAAGGAAGTGTATCTGGTCTGATCCTATACAATAGACAAATGCGCTGCGCGGGCGCAAGAATTGTTGGGAAATGAGACGGGTTTTTCGTGAACTGGGTACAACCAACAAAAGTGGGAGTCAACACAGGAAAAGCAGTAAGAAAAAATGAGTCAGTACAGGAAACGCAATTAGAAAAAAAAAAGAAATAATCTTGTTGAAAACACAACGGAATAAAGACTATCAAGAAAATATGACAGAGCTGAAGGAGAAAAGCGGATGTTGGACGAATGAAAAAAAAAAAAATATTAGAAGGTGTTTCAGTTTTGCTGCCAAGCCCAGAATGAAGGCTCCTTTTCAGAGACGAGATGTGGATGCTTTTGCTGTGGAGTGTAATATGGATCACAGCAACACGGAACCTTACATTGGAGACAGTGTTGTGCAATTGTGTATATGCAGATACTGGGGAATTGGGTCTGCCAGTGATGGCAAAATAACAGTGGTTATTGATACGGCTGAAATTTGAAAGGTTCCTTTGAGATGTTGAATGAAGGTGATGATTGAGATCGTTTTAACGAAATCGAGACAGGTTTTACACCCAGTGTTGTTACATTTGTGTGCGGGTCTGGGGGAGGAACTAAAGGCAACTGGGAAAAAGGATTAGTACGAACTAAGATGCTTCTGCGTTTGAAAGGCTGATGAAAAACTCATACCAGCGTAGTGGGACATTGGAGCGTATGGAAGTGGAAACGCAGAATTTGTTTGATTTTGCTAAGTCTAGGATGAATTGAGTTTATTTACTGCCTTTTGGCATCTTTGGTTCGGGCCTGGATGGGGAAGGTATTGGCAAGGGCATTACTTAAGGTACCACATTTGCCTTACGGGAACCTATAGTAAACCCGGAAAACTTCAGTCAAGATGGTCGGCCACGGGGTTCCAACCCGCGTACCTACCCATTGCCTATCCGAATTCCGCGACGTCACTAGTTTACGATGAAACTGAGGGATTAAGGTCGGTGGATTCGGATTAGTGCTGGAAGTGTGAATAGGTTGACTGTGCATGGCTGCACGTCGGATCTGCTTGATTACAAGGTTAGGTTGACTAGGGCTTCACGGACGCGTCGTCTGTAGGTTTCTGTTACAGAGGTTTACGAAATTCAGGTGTTGTCCTTTAAGAGCAAGACAGAATGGAATCGCTCTTCTGGCGTAGCAAGGATGGAAACTTGAATCATACAAGTACTGCATATGGTTCATTGGTTTTGTGAAAGGAAGTTGATGTTGTTAGTATTGTTTTCCAGAGTGATGTCCAAGTCAAGGAATGTGGCTTTTATGTTTGAAACACAAACCAAAAGAACTAGACAGTATGGATATGATTCAGATCCTGTAGGAATCTGCTGAGGCTGGCTTCACCATGTGGTTATAGCAGAAGTTTAAATCTAAGAATCGGATCCAAAGCAGTGGAGTCAAGTTTTGGGTTTGAAGGAATTTGTGTTCAAGATTGCCTATGAACAGGTTGGCGTAAGAAAGTATCATTGTCGCTGTACCCATAGCTGTACCTTCAATTTGAAGCCAATATTTAATGTCGAAAGTGAAGTTGTTAGAAGTGAGAACTTTCATGGCTAGATTTGGAAGGAAATATGTGGTTGGGATATGGGTTTTCGATCTCTGGTTGAGGAAAGGGAGAATTCCAAACCTGCAAGACCATGGACATGAAGTATGAAAGAAGTAACATCTACGTCGGAAGAGAGAGGAGATAACTTAAGTAGGCAGGCAACGCTTGAACATGTGATTGTGAGGAGTCAACATAAGCGGAAATAAGTTCAGTAGTGGAATTATACTTGGCTACAATTTGCCTAGATCACTGAGTTTGTGAATCTTCAGTAGTAGGGAGAAAATACTTGGACTCTGCGAAACTAGGTACTTTATAGAAATTTCAAATCCTCACGGGTATTATTTATATATATTGATGATCCAAGTGGTAATACTTTTCCAACTCCAATTGGAGGATATGCTTAGTTCACAAGCAAACTACTCTTAGATAAGAAGAACACACATCTCCCAGAACCACAGGTACAAGTTTACCTTGTTTTTATGTCAGTAATTGCCAAGTAGGAACTTCTAACAGAGATTTCCTCTCATCTATTACATATTTCCAAATCCTTGGACAATTACACAAAACCAGATCCTTTGATTAGCAACAGAAACTTCCGAGATACAATAACAGTATCCATATGTAAGATGGACTGTATCCATAAACATTCCACTGTTAAAACCAGATTATTATTATTTTTATTTCCTTATTTATCGTCGTCTTTATTTGTTGAATTTGAATTTATTTTATGGCCTTTAGGCACTTCAACCTCAGGCCGGTACAGTGGAGAAAAGAACGTTGGAAGATGGTCGGACAAGGCCTAGTATGTAGGTACTATCCTGGCATTTGGTTGGTGTGACAGGAAAATTAGAAAAACTTAGTCAAGATTGGCGGTCGCTGGGTCTTTGTTAGTTTAGCCTCAGCTACTTTGACCATGTAAACAAGGACCACTAACTGAAAAAAAACACATATTTACTGTTGGTGGTAGGTTTGCAACTGTCGGCAGGCCTTCTGGAGGTAATCTTAATACTATACCATAGATAATCATTCGTCTTCTTAGAATAACTCACACTAATAATACACAACAGACATTTACGTATTAAGAACCAATTCTGCCAGACAAACTTCAGCATAAAAATCACTCTATAAAAGACAACGATCTGCTATATCTTAATGACTTACCTGTCAGCACGTCCCGACTCCTTAACGTAAGACTTAAAGTATGGGGCCACAGCACTACTAACATAGGCATGTAATGTTTCGTACGGTGATCCATCGCTCAAGTTAATAATTCTCAGCTGACCTGCAATAGTTTTGTCTGCCTCGACTACTGCGCCTCTTTTAATGCACGCTAAGCTGAAAATTAAAAGTTCAAAGTAGGATAAAGATACTCACTAACTTGCATTTATTTTACATATTCTCAGAAATGTTAAAATATATGGAAATGAAAAAGTAATAGGTTCCACCAATACATATTACGGACGAACCAAGATTAGTTATGCCATGTACAGCGCAGAAGAATAAATTAGTATGTACGAATTTCATATTTACATTGTTGTTTATTCGATCGCTACCATTTTAGACGTAATTTTTTCTAGAAAAATTATCGATAATACATTCTCGTTAGTTGCTGGATGGAAAGTACAGATATATATTAAGCAAAAATGCCACAATATAAACGAAATACTTTCAACAACATACTGAAACGAGGACCCAACACACCAGATATGCATATATTTCGTCGTCTGTAGTGCCCAACCACGCATTTCAAAAACGTTAAAAGTCTGTAAGGAAAAACTGATTGAACGATTAGTACACTGACGAGTAACGCGTCTCAATCAAGATGGCGTAGACGTACGATATTGAGATTCAAGTTGCGCGTGCGATTTCTCAGATACGTCGTTGCACAAAACTACAGGCGAAGATTTGTTAAGACAAGCAAATGTACGAACTTCACTACGGCTTTCCAACTTGAACACGTATCAAACGAATGTACTTTCGCTAAGTTTCGAACGAACATAACTCAAATACTTACATATTTCTTAGGCTGAAAAATAAATTACATCTGTGACTCAACACATCAACTAAAGCAGTTTTAAACTACCACTTCTTCAAACTGCTTTTGCAATCGGCTTCTTCGAAACTGGTAACTGTTTTATAATTGTTAACGGGTATTTTTCTGTGAATTCTCAATAAACATATCTCCTTATATATGTATTTATATTCAAACATCTGTCATAGTAAAAGTGCGGCTCCTACCTGTACATACATACCAGAATACTTTTCCCTTCAAGTCCTGTTAACAGTCTATATTTTACCTTCATAATCTTTCCATATTGATGTAAGACTGTGATGATTCTCCACTCCCAGAAAAATCAATCAACTTGATTCTGTTTATCGATCTAAAAGATTTTCCGGTAATGTGAAAATTAACTTTTCTTAAAAATCAACATTTTTCTTATGCTTATTCAAATTTTTAGTCTTCACAGTAATTTACATCCTAGAATGGTCTTCAGATCACAGCAAAATTTCACCCTGAACTTATTTTCTACGCAATCATAATGCAGAATCAACAGCAAAACCAGCCTTCGTTTTTTTATATATATATATATATATATATCATCATATTCAGCCGTTTTCTATCCACATATCTCGGTCTGCTGCTATCCTCATCCATGTAGCTCCTGAAAAACGCTTGATTTCATCTACCCATCTTACATGTGGACGTCGTCTCGGTCGTTTCTTTTCTCTAGGAATCCATTGTAGTACATTTGTGGTCCACCTTCCATCTGTTCGTCTAGCTATGTGACCGGCCCATCTAGTTATATATATATATAAACAAATTTGTCCAGGTCCTTTCGAGTGTGTAAGTCAGAAGAAAACTGGAGGCAACGTGGGCGTAGCAGCCTGTTCGGCAAGGAACTTAATACTTTAGTTAGATTTTACAAACAGAAAGAAGTAAGACAGTATCCACTTCTAGACTAATGAGCACTAACAAGTTCTTAGTAGCAAACTGAAGTTTATTCTTTCCTTTAGAACTTCCAATTTTATCTATTGTTATCTTCCGTTTACATTCTCATATTATAATTTTTTTTCTTTCTTTCTTTCTCTCTCTCTCTCAGCATAATTTCGTCTTACCTTTACACTACTGAATCTGAACCTGTTTACGATTCTTTAATACTACACTTTTCGGTACGTTTTTTCTCCCACAATACTTGCGAGTTTATATTTCCGTTGCTGTTTTCAGAACTACCCTCTTCAGTACATGTTTTTACATTCGAGGCGACTCCTTTTCACTCCAATCAGCCTGTACTTCGAATTTTCTACAGATGAATGTACCAACGGGGTACGTAGTGATGATAGGCATTATCACTATCCCATTCCTTTACCAACTTATCTGCTTTCATATCACATTTTCCTTTATTTACCTACAATAGTCTTCAAATCTTGCCGTCCAGTATCGCAATTCTTCAGCTCTTACTATTACTTTTAAGTATTAAATATACGAGGTATACGGAGAGTTAAACTACTGTAGTTAAATCATGTCGAACTACTGCAGTTCCCACACGTGTTCCATGTTAGCACTACCTGCATTCGCCTCTGCACGTTGGCGAAGACCATCCCAAGGGGACGTAGTGTTATTTGTTTTATGTTGGTAATTATTGCAGCCTGTAGCTCCTGAAGTGTATGCAGGATTATCTGCGTACACCTTCCTCGCGTCACTCATACACACATTCAAAATAACATTAAAATTATGATGCTATTGCATTACTGCAAATCATATATTCAGCGCACAGTAACATTTTGCATATCCTCCATATACATACAAATCCGGATGGTACTTTGCCTAAAGACCAGGGCAGCACCTCTCCCAATATTCCACGGATAGACTGGCCAGTGTAAAACGACTGACTGCAGTAAACTTCATAAAGTTTTAGTTAATACCCATATAAGCATTTTATTACCTCTCCATATACAATATCTCTAACTTGACCTACTAAATAAATTAATGTTTGTTCTCTCTTTTTGGAAGTAACATTTAATGTGAGTGAACATTACGATGCTTCCAAGCATAAAACTCTACCAAAAAGGAAGTTCCATAAAGAACCATCTGTGAATATTTAAAAAGAATAGTATGTAAGTTAAGTTTCACGTTTCTATGTAACATCAGATAAACAACGTCTAAGGTTAAATTACTGTTTAAGGTTGGAACATGTCACTTACCTACTCATCTTTGGATTCGTGAAACGAACATCGTTGGATACGTAGTATGTGATGATTTCCTTCTCATCATCACCTTCTCCTGACTGATCATTGTCCTCATCTACAGGAAAGAAATTTTTTAAAAAATCATTTGAAATTATTGTACATAAATAAAAATAGTCTTAAGACATCACAAAATGCACTCCTAGCCTCAACGTTGATCATGCAAACTTAGTTGGAACTACGATTTGAAAGTGAAGTAGATAGGTCTAGTATATGGTTTGCAGAATTATTTTACTTCCACCATTTCATTCACTAGTTGGTCGATATTACTTAACGAAACCATACTAGATTGCATGCTACTACGGATCCTTTATTACTCAGCATACAAAAGCTGAATCACATTAGTCCACTACTGTTTCACAGACGTAGTATACAGTATCTCAGATATTCAATATAAATATACTCTACAACTGGAGAGTGGAAATGCCAAATGTTTTAAGTATCAAATTTGAAATTTTACAGAAGCAGAAAACAATAGATTTGGCTTCACATAGCGTATGCCTTCCAACATAATGTGGTTGTTTTCACCTCTTCCTGAAAGACTTGGCACTTGGAGTAACAATGGGGGCCATGCGGGTGGGCACATCAAACAAACTTGAGGACAAAAGTGCTTTTTTCAAACAGTGGCACTTAGAACCTTTGGCATTTCTACTCTTCAATTTGTATAATCCCTCGACCTCATGTAACATAATACTTACTAATACTTATTAAGTATCTTCAAACTGTTTTTCATTCAGCTAAGCCTATATTACAGAACAGTAGCTTATCAATTACCATACATTAAGGGTGTTCGGAATTAAGAAATGGAAATCCGGATTCTAAAATCCCGAATTCCGGAATTGACTTTTCACATCCGAACACCTATCATACATACCGCTGCCTTTATACCACAAGTTTTGACTTTTAAAAGTTTGAAATTCTTCGCGAAATGTAATATGAAAAATACATCTCTCAGCTCTGGACAAAAGCGAAATCAATACAGGTTTTCATTTTAGATTTAGTTAACAAATGATATATTTAAAAAATATATAAGTGTGGACGAAGTTACCCCGGTGGGTGGGGTAACTTTGTCCACCCATATTTTTATTGCAGAAATGAATTCCCTGCACCCCTAGAATGGTATCTTAGTCCAGGTTTTGAGATTCAGATAACTGTAATAAATAAGGAAAATGCAAAATTCTGTGGTGCGCTTTGATTCAAGGAAAAACATGAAAAGTCAGTTGGGACTATTTTGGACCCCCATTTTGAAGCAACGATGGCGCTGGCCACCAGCAGCTGTTCTTCAGCGGAGAAGATTGTAGGAGTTCCAGGGCACTTTGTATGCTTCCCTTTAAGTTTGTAGCGCAATGTTGAAGGAGGCATACTATACTTCACAGCTCCTTACGCTCTGATAATGCACCACTTATCACTTCCTCGATGGCTTTTGCAAATGTCTTCATCGATTGACCTTTTGTAAGATTTTGACCGACCTTTCTGGTAATTCCGTGCCATTTCTTTGGTGAACAATGGTACCCTGACGAGGCTGAATGAGACGAAAAACAATTGTAGGAAACAAAGTATGCCTACAATTCATGAGTTTAGTCCCATTAACATACCTTACCATAGAAAAAAGGCGCGACAGTATCTTTCAGGAAAGTGCTGGTTGCCTTAAAAGTACAAAGACCAAATTTTTACGCGTTAAGTAGTTACTATTTTTTTTTCTTATTATTATTATTTTATTGCTTTGGATCGTACTTACCAGTGTGTAAACATTCTAGAGTATGTGCAGTCAACTGCTCTGTCTATGGTAAATAATTCAGATTATTTAATATTTTCTGCCTGCGTTGCAAATATCCGACAAATGCTATTTACTGGACAAAGTTACCCCGATCTACGGTAATTATCATTTTACAAACTCCAGTTATCAAATTCCTATTTCAAACCTCATCAGTGCGAACTTTACAGTATGTAACAAACTATTACTAAGCTAGTTTCACACTATACACAAACCCTATCACCCACTCTTTCTTTACTTTTTGAATGCAAAATCTCTCTCACCATCTAACATCTACAGATTTTAACAGAAAAATTCATGTAAAGCTTGTTCCTCGAATATTTTGATACCCGAACCAAAACAGAAGCGGTTTGTAGTTGCAACTGATCTTACTGAAAGTGAACAGATTTGTTAACAGTGCTAAAATGGGTGATAAAAAAATGTTTTCAGTACGACCCCAAAACAAAACGGCAAAACATGCACAAGAAAACGACCGGAAAGACAACGCATGTTACGCTGAGTTTAAGCCCATGCTTATTTCACTTGAATCAGAACAGGATGGACAGTCCATCATGAATTCAATGAACAGGGACACAAAGCTGACATGGCACCACTCTACTGTCCAATGGCGATGTTCTCTAGCGACGAAGAGGAGCAGCACCTGATTCTGAGTTGTCAAATGGTAGCCCTTTTTGGAAAACAACTTTCAAACCGCAAAAAATATAGTGGGATCGCGGTAGTTCAGTCGTATAGCGCTCAACTCTGGTGTATGGGATCTTCGGTTCGATCCTGGCTCACACCATGTGAGATTTGTGATTGACAAAACCGCATGCGTGAGTTTTTTTGGGATTCTTGCGTTTCCTCCCGCCATTCCACCAATTTTCCCATCATCATCCATTCGGCTTGAGCAAGAGTTGCCTAAAGGTCTTAAAAATAAAATTCAAAAAATGTAGTGTAAGCTGTATGATGGGTTGAAAGGTACTAGCATTGAATTCGATTGTGATTTGACGAAATATTTTCATTCATCGGGTACCACCCTTGCTAATCATCGGCAATCTTGTTCTTCCAACACCTGTGAGCGGTCGCACTGTTGACAAGCCTCTGATGTTTGTAATTCACCCAACCCTTGCTACCGTTAACCATGAAAATCCAGGACTATTGGCCTCCTGGGAGATGGACTGCCCAGCTTTCTTGCTTTACATTCTGTAAGCAGTCAAATTGAGATAAATGTAGTGCACGTTGCATGACATTCTACCGCCCAATAGGCAAGAATCCAAACTTATACGAATAATAAGCGAAGTCTATTTTCTGAGGCGGAAGGAGCCGGAAACAGCT